>PVIU01003071.1:0-154365 GCA_004026605.1 Ondatra zibethicus
ACCTATCTCTTCTGCATGTATTAACTTTTTGAGAACCGAGTCTTTTTGAATGCACTCCTTCCTAGGCCAGGAGGGATGGGGGTGGGCCTTGGACTTCCAACAGGGCAGGGCACCATGCCCTCTTTCAAGGAAGAAGGGGGAGGGAGGAGGGGTGGGGGGTAGTGGGAGGGGACCGAGAGAAGGGGAAGAAAGGAAAAAATTTTTTTTTATCTTTAATTATGTTCTTGAATGGAAAAAATAAAACAAAACAATGTATGGAAAAAAAATAAAAAAAAAACTAAAAATAAAAAAAAAAAAAAAAACTTGCCCGAGGTGTGAATTAAACTTTCTTTTGATATCCAAGATATAAAGGGGTCTGAGGTAGAGTCTTTTTGCTTTTTGCATGTTTACCTTTGCATCTTGCTCGGGAGTTCATCTACCCTGTTGCTAACACTGTCCTCTGTCACTGCTGCTGTTGCTGCTGTCCCTAGATAGCCGAACCCAGCTTCTCTGGCCTTCCAAGAGTGAAGACCCGGAGCTCTCCAAGAATTCTTGAGGTCTTTGGTACCCGTCTGGGACTGCTGAGACAGTCAGGCACCAAGACTGAGCAGCTACTGAGTTCTCAGCCTCTCCAGGGTGAAGACGGACATGGTTGGACTACCCAAATCATATTGTATAGGCCAACTGAACAGTCTCTCTTTATATGTGTTCATTCCAACAGTATGCTCCCCTAGAGAACCCTGACTGATACGGACATGAACTTTACATCAGACTCACCGTTTATCCAAAAGATCCTAACCCAAGCCTTTAAAAGACTGTTTTATCTGGCAGAGAATAAAATACCTCCTATGAAGAAGTTTAGTTTGCTTTTTTCAATATCGTCAGTTGGGATGTTTTCAGGAATGATGGCAGTACTATTTTTCTCCCATTTGAATGTAGAATGTGTAAATATGTGACCTCAACTCAATACATCTTCAGCAAATAATTCAAGACTATGCCTCTGTGTTTATTTTACACAAGTATAGTTTACTTAATCTAAAATTTCATCTCCTGGAAAGCAATAGTAAAGAGCAAGACTACTGTGAACAGCCCAGAAACAATGCCCTGGCCAGTGGGTGGCGGGAAGATGAATGCACGAATAATAAGGAGAATTAAACTACTCTTCAAAGTGCACCTCCATCTTTGTTTCAAAGCCCATTTGCTTTTCTGGCATTCATGTGATGAAAATACACACAGCTTCTTCCCAAGAGGAGACATAGAAAGAAGAACGGTGAAGACAACAGTGCAATTAAGCATGGAATGTTTATTTGGTCATTTGAAGAGCTGGTTAGATTCTAAGGGAGATATTGTGGAGTTGCATTGTGAACCCAGTTGAATGAAGTGGAGGGGGAAGATGAGGTTGGATCTCTTAGGCTTCTCAGTGAGCTAACAAGGGCTGTGTTCAGTCAGTGTCACAGTGGCCTTCATTAGGTGGATACCAGTGGCTGCCTCTCTGCTGTAGCGAATGTGCTGGGAGTGGAGGACAAGCTCACTTTGAGGCTGAGTTTTCCTTAGTTCCATCTGAGGTGAGAGGTTGGACACCATCCTTTTCGTATGATCAGCTCTAGAAAAACATTTAAAGAACATCTGGGGTCTAGGGAGATGGCTCAGTGAGTAAAGCACTTGATATGCAAATATGAGAAACAGAGTTCTGACCCCCTAGTAGGCCCCTAAAAGGCCAGGAATGACAGCACAGGCCTGTGACCCTAGTCTTGGGGAAGTCGAGTCAGGAGGGTCACAGAGACTCATTTATCAGCCGCTCTAACCAACCGGTGAACTCCTGGCTCAATGAAAAATTCTGTCTCAAAAACTAAAACGGGAGGGACTGAGGAAGTGATCTCATTATCAGTCTCTGGTCGCCACAAGCAACTACAGTGGTGAGCCCACCTACACACACACGCATGCACACACACTCACACAAACATAAATAATACATAAAATATATCAAGTTCCTCTAACTAGGAAAGTTTTTGTTCCTACTGAACACTCTTCCGAAAGGAGGTGAAATTGCATATTATCTATGAAAACATTACAACAGGTCCGGGAAGATGGCTCAGGAGTACTCAAGTGCACAAGTGTGAGGACTGGAGTACAGGTCCCCAGAAGCCACGGAGAAACCAGGTATGCACAGTGGCCTCCTGAAATCCCACCAAAGAGAGGATCCCCCGGGATAAGCTAGCTAACTAGGTGAGCTGGAATTGGCAAGCTCTGAGTTCAGCAAGGGACCCAGCCCTAAAAAAATTCTAAGGGGAACAATGATTGAGGAAAAGATATGATGACAATTCCAGGCCTCCACACACATGGCAACACACAAGCACATGCATGTGAACCCACACACAGGTGTGCTACACACACACACACGACATCATGTGAAAACATTATAGACACTGGATTGCAAATAGTTGACCATTTCATTCGTGTGGGACATGGGGCTTCTTTGTGATCTGAGGTGCTGGGAGCCACTGTTCATTTACAAATGAGGTGACCATTCCCTAGGTCTGTTTGAGTAAAAAAAAAAAAAATTAAGCATGAAATACTCATTACTCTCTTGGAGAAGACTTAAGAGCTACTTCAAGCCAGTGTTACACCTATGGGGGTGTCTTGCCAGGCCAGTTATCACTGTAACCCTTAGGGGTGACTGCTGGGTAAGACTCACTCTTCTCCAAGAGCATTGTGAAAGCTAGCTGGTAGGAATGAAGCTCCTAGGTTGGTACTAACTTGATTTCTCTATGTCCTGTGACTTATGAACGTGGCATCTTCAGCAACAGAGCCTGAGCATCAAGTTCTGGAGAGTTACGAAGAATATTGGCAATAGCCTTCAATGTTTTGTGCTCTATGGGACCTCACTGGCATTGGCCATTTAAAAAAATATTCATTGGTCATTTGTATTTCTTCTTTTGATAACTTTCTGTGTAGTTTCAAGCTCCAATTTTTAGTTATTTGCTTTCTTGATGATAGGTACTTTTTTTATTTTTATTTTTGCTTTTAGTGTTGTTTTAGTTCTTTGTCTATTCTGGACACCAACACTCTGTCAGATCTATATCTTGTAAAGATCTTTTCCAGTTCTGAAGGCTGCCTCTCCACTCAAACAGTGGTTTTTGGCAATAAAGAAGCTTTTTAGTTTCATGAGCTTTCAGCAAACATCCTTCTCATCTTCTTCTGATTTTTGATTTTGTTTTAAATTATTTTACCAGCAAAAATTTGACAGACTACTTGACACATTCCACACAAGCCAGTGTTTTTCAGTATGTGAAATTAACTTCAAACTAACCTCCAGTTTACTCCAGTATCGCATTCAGGAAGTGATTTACTGTGACTCTGTTTAGTGTTAGAAGAAAACTAAAGCAGTCAAGTTTTCTGCCTGACAAGTGAGTCACTGTGCTCATTATCTGCTCATGAAGAGTCAGGAGCACTGAGCACCCCATGCATCCAGTGCACTAGAAAGTCTCCTAAGAGCAGGGCATCAGCCATGGATATGCCTGCTGTCTCACCCCTGCAGTTTACTGAGAAGGTTTTCCATAACAGAACTGGGGCTGTCACAATTTGTTTCTGCTTTGCTGGTTCCAAGCCTAGAGTTCTGTACCCCAGTTCAGAAGCTGAAGTTTAATAAAAATTACACTGAGAAATGGCCACACATATCCACTCCCCTCTCCCCTCGCCCTGGTTGCTTGGTCCCTGCCATTCCTTAAATATCCAGGCTCCTAAGGTCCTTTTAATCAGATGCTCTCCTTGTCCTAGGTTTTTAGGAATCACTCAGTGACAGGTGCCAAACCCTAGTTCTCCACGTCTCACAGTGCAGTTATTTGCTCTGCCAGTCTTAAGAGGGTGCTGGTGTTTTTCCTTCATCGTATAAGAAGAGACAGGAGCACTTAAAACAGGATAGGCATTGGGACCCACATTTCTGAGTTGAAAGGCTGAGGTTCTAATCAGGTACTGTAGACCCTTCTCTTGCCCTTTGGTTTTAGCAGGACTTCTCTTTCTTTACAGATGGCTGACCATTTTAGAGGAGTAGATCTAAATTAAGGTGCAGAGGTTTCATCCATGTAAGTTAAAGACAGCCCATGTGCATACATACTACTGCAAATAAATGGTGAATTATTGAAACTGGGGCTGCACATACCCCAGGAAAGCTCCATTTTAATATCCAAGTTGTTAAACAGCATTGATTGCTTATCTGCCATTATGAAGTCTAAAATTATAATTATTATGATGTCATGTAACAGGGCTATGCATGATCAGAAGAAAGTTTGCTTTTCCTTGTGATATGTCATGTGAAGACAGCATGAGATTTTCAAAACAAAACTGTAGGAAGATAAGGCATGATTATGAAGCTTTAGATAGAAGTTTCTGACTGCCAAGGTTTGAAAATGATCTATTTCTCCAAAGGTTTAAATGAGTTGAAGATTTTTGTCTTCCATTCAGAAGTTATGTAATATTCAAGAAGTGATACTCCACAGAAAGTAAGCCTTTGGAATTAATTAATGCCATCTTTTCAGAGTGGTTCAGATCTCAAAAAAATTAATGTGTAACCCCACAATAATGGGTTATTATAAAAAGAATGAGCACAGCTTTCCAATTCCCTTGCTTCTTAGGCCTCAACATCTGTTCTTTTTGCATGAGGTTGGTTCCTTTCTTGAGTTCCCAGGATGCTGAAAAACTATATCAATTACCCAGACTTGAGCATTTTGTTATAGCAACACAACACAGTCTAATACATGGCTTGTTGGGAGTTAAGCTCAATGAGTTAGACTGGTAAAGTTCCCAATCAATTCCATGCTGTTTATATGCTATTCATTTACTTAAGTACATTGGAGAAATATGGAATAAAAATATGATTATCTTTTAAAGGATATTATAGAATACATCACTAAAAAGTAAAGAAAAATATAATTCATTAATTTCAACAAATATTTTTGTCAAGTACTTGATTTTTACTGGATACCAGAGTATTTGGGAGAATAGAGTGCAATGTGGGAATCCAAAGGTAAACAACTCCACAAAGAGAAGGTACAGTAAGGGTTAAATACGAAGGGAAGAAAGAGATGACCAATCCTAGTTTTCTTTTCAGGGGTCCAGGAATATGTTCCAGGAAACTTACTGTTGCTTCTGAAGTCTCAAGGCTTAATGGGATTTAATAACGGGAGGAGGCTGCTTAGACAGAGTCAGGTCATGCAAAAGCCTGACTCCATTCTAAGGAAATGAAAGTAGTTCACTTTTATTGGAACTTACTGTAAGAGAGGAAATAGAAAATCATAAGAGCTGAGTCAAAGCAGATGTTAAGTGTTAGAGTGTCTGGCAGCTAAGATTCATAATTTGGACTTTTATATTAAGGTCAATACATATATATGAAAAAGTTTTCAGCAGTGAATAGCAATTAAATTTGTCGTTTACTAAGCTAATTCTTGGTGAGGTGTCTAAGCTAGATGGAGGAGAGCAGTCTAAAGGCAGCATTAACTGATAGTGGGAAGAGGGGTTGATGAAATGGCCAGGAGGAATTTAATGTGGGTCAGGTCTGAGCATGTGGCATCTGGGTGGCAGGAAGAGGACAGAAACAAAGGGTATTTAGGACAGTGGGCCTTTTAGTTGAATAGCATACATTTAGAAGAAGCAGGAAATCACCCTGAAACCAAGAGGCTGATTTCTGCCTGTTCTGACGCTGGCAGGTTGGGCATTCAAAACTGGCATTAATAGGATCATAAGGAGTCCTTATAAGTCTCTGGCCCTTTAATATTATCACTCTGCTCTTTTACTCATTGTCTAATAAAAGGCATCAATAAGAGAGACTGGCTGGGTGCACACATGATCAGTGAATGTTTCCCTCTGGCACTTGGAAGACCCTTCAACCTTATATATTCTCTGATAGAAGTAATTTGGCTCGTGAGCTATAGTTTAACTTATCTCAATGTAGGAGAATGTGTTCCCCCAAATTAATAACTGCATGTAAAGGGCAAGAAGTGTGTCTGTCTCTTCCATCAAATGTACAGTATTTTGCATGCAAGTCTCCATGGCAACTATCACTACTTACGTTGACAGAAGTTTACTCTTTACTTCTGATGATCCAGTTGCTCTTTTCCAGACCCACGCATGTCAACTCAAAGGGGGTGAACAGAGAGCACCGCCTCTGCATACCCTAAAGCGCTGATGGTAGTAGAGCCTTTCTACAGTTCCTCCTGGGATGCAGATTGCTTTTTTTTTAATTTGGCAGAATGTAGATGTGCGTGTGTGTGTGTGTGTGTGTGTGTGTGTGTGTGTGTACATCAGTAGGAGGAAATGTAGAAATTTCAGAGGCGTCTCTGTATCCATTCTCACTACAATAGGGCAACCCCTGTGACGACCCTGTCAGTTGCCCTAACTAACTGTATAGATGGAGACTAGGAAAGTAGATAAGCTGAAATGCAGTGTGTCACCTAGCCTTCATTTATCATCTAGCCAGCCGCTACTCTACCTGGAGCTCCTGATGAAGTTTTGAGAACACCAGCAACAGAAGGGTCAGATACCACATTTAACAGTGCTCACAAACTCTTTGTATTTCCCCTTGCTCCTTATTCTGTGAGAGGAGATCCCCTATGGAGAAGGATTGGGAGGGATGTTCAGCATTCATGTACCTATCTTAGGTATCATTATAAGGTTATTTTCCAATGGCACTTAGCTTCCCTTTTGGTAGGCTTTAATTTAAATATCGAAACTGGAGGGAGGACCACAAATTTCCACTGTGGTAACTGATACCACAGCTCTGCTCACTTCTGTATATCCAGAAATAGAATGATACAAGTAATCAGCCCAGTTCAGCAGTCTAGCTGTCTCATGACTAGAAGCACAGTGGCCTCTTAGTCTGTAGGACAGATCCCTGTTGAGATGTTTAGAGCGACAGTCTGACCTGGTCATGATAGACTTGATGTCAGCAACAGCTGTGATCACTAAGCTACTAGAGTCCGAGCTTCTGCAACTCTGGACTCCTGCCATTCTCAGTAACAATGTAGCACCTGGTTTTATCGCTGTCCTTTTCACAAAGACAGTTGCTTCCATCAAACTTCTAGATGACTCTCAGGGACCACCATGGATCTTGCTGCCTTGATTAAGGAAATGGGTTTGAGTTCTTTCAATGACCATTTCATTGAAATGGTCCAGACTTTCCGTAAAGATCAAACCTAACTCCTATCTCCTTTAAGCTTCTCACCTTTCATCAGTACCAAAACAGCCCTAGCATCTCTACCTCATTTACCGAAAGCCATCGTTCTCTTGAGTCCTTTCCGGAATCATCCCAAACTCTTAATGTTGACCTTGCACTCACCCCAAGAGTCTGAAGATCATCGTGAGATATTTCCTGACTCTGAAACCCAAGTTAAAAATGAATTATTCTTGTTTGTAAATTGTCTCCATCAAACCACCCAACTGCATTTCCCGTTCTAAGCCAACATGATTCAGATCCACTTTTCAGAGTCCTGCAAATCTATTAAGTATAAGTTTATCTCTCCTGGAACGGAGGTTATAATTCTTCCCTGACTGTGTGCTGAGACCTGGGGGAGACTTGGAGATAGAGAATAGATCTTAACGTGAACTAGTACTGTGGTGAGTGAATATGTCTTAGCTGTTGCCATGCAACTCTCTCTGGGAAAGGAGAGACTGCTCCCAAGGGGAAGAGTTAGTTGCTTTGGCCACCCTGGAACATTCAGAGGACTTCAAGGTTTCAAATTCCCAGGATAAATTCCTCAAATACGTCTAACCTAAGTCACAGGATCACACTATCATCTAATCATGGCAGTCCCTATGGCTGAGGAGTCCTCCCAAAGCTGTGGAGATCTGCTATACCTAAAGCTACTTCCCAGACTTAGGTTTTAGTGCATCTTGCAGGAAATGAGTCTCCTTCCAAGCACTATAGTGCACTCAGCTTTTCCTTAGCATTTGGATATCACGGGCTTCTCATTTTCTTGTGCCGCCTTTCAATGCAGTTAAGAGGAGCATTGTAGTCAAGATTTTTTGCACTTAACATTGCAGTCAAAATGTTCAAGTACAGGTAAAAATACGTCACCTTCTACTTGAGCCTTAGTAATATTATGTCAAGATAGGCTATTGCAGGTCAAGGCCAACCACCTTCCTACCTGCCATCACAAGTGGAATGCTTGGGTACTGCCTTTATATTACTGAGCAAACCAGCTTGAAAATCTCACCCAGATGGTTTGATTTATTGAGGCTCTCCTGATACCAATTGTGTTCAGCCTGAAACCCTTAAGGAAGTACATCTTAAAACAAGGGGATTGAGTATAATCCCCAAGATCAGGAATGAATTACAAGAGGGAAGAACAGATATAAGAAAGCAACGTGAGGGTTTTTTTTTTTCCCACAACAGGGTACTTCTAGGTATGACTGATTTCTCAAGTCTTTGCACACAACCAAAACAAAAATACCTTGCATCTCAGCATCATCCATTGGTCAAGAAATGGAAGCAGACCTTAGTTAGATGTTTTGACAGAACATTCAAGAGAGGGAAGACAGAGGTTTGAGTTAGAAAGGTTACAAAAGCCAAATGGTTAGGTGTTCAACGGTGCTTAATTTTTTAGAATACATTAGCCCCTAGATATTTTTTTGTTCGGCAGGTACTAAATTTAAATATCTGTATGCAGAAGTTGAATTTTTCTCACTTGTAACAGACAGTACAAACCACCGGTATATTACACCTAACATACTTCACTCATTTTCCTTTTCTTTCTTACTCTTAAATGCATTTTGGCTTAAAACCTGTGAATCTTGGACTATGTTCTGGTAGCAAGGCAGGGTGCTGTCAGCAACTGCAAGCTTTCCAGCTGACTGCTTCTCAGAAGTGAGCAGATGAGAGTGACTCATGCCTCCTGAAGTGGTGGGCAAAGGCCTGATTCCCTACATTCCTATGAGACTTCCAGCATAGGGGAGCAGAGAAGCAACGGGATTTGTGGATTCATAGAACACTGGACACACGGTGGAAAGAGAAGCACTCTATTTTAAGAAATTATTGCTTTTAGAAGATTAAGAGATGACATTAGATGTGTTTAAGCAGCCTGTTTAGTAAAGATGTTTCATCATTGATCCTATTAGATATAATGATGTTGTGCCTGGCTCTATTCCCTAGCATTTCTCTTGCTCAGTGGTGGTTTCCAACACAGCAATCATTTTCCCTCTGTTCCAAAGACAACATGAGAACTATAGCTACTGTATCATCAAAGCTGAGCTTTGAAGTTATTATCTGCATACTGACAATAACTTCATGCTGTTAAGTAAACTGTCTGGATTTGTAAAGGATATTGGATTTCTTAAATTCATTACAGAGTAGACAATAGATGCATTAGGCTCTTATTATGAAATTTATACCATAGACATATCTGAAGCTCACTCTGTGCCAAGGCATTGCGTCAAGCTTACTTGATGAAAAGAGTTGAGCTATGAGGACTGGCATGTGGAGCTGGGGCTCTAGGAAGAAACACTTGATATCCTAGCAAGCTTTGGCAAGAGCATAATGGAGGAAAGACGGGCTTCAATGAAGAAAATAGCATTTATTCTGATTCCCAGTGATAACTTCTTTCTGCTGCTGAAATGATGAGATGAGACTGAAAATAGAGCAGAGAGTCAAGGACAAGATGTGACACTGCTTCTCCCCATGACTAACCCCTCTGCTTTCACGGCACTTGCTAACCACCTCTCTTAGGATGCTCTTGCAATCACCTTTACAAACAGTCCACAGAGACAAAGTGCATTGTACTTCATTCCAGCAGGGAGCAAGCTTAAGAGTACCCTATACTATGTGCATGGGAACTGGTTGAATATTGTCTTAGTTAGGGTTATTATTGCTACAATGAAACACCATGATAGCAAGTTGGAGAGGAAAGAGTTTATTTGGCTTATACTTCCACATTGGAGTCCATTATTAATGGAGTCAGGAGAAGAACACAAGCAAGGCAGGAACCTGGAGGCAGGAACTGATGCAGAAGCCATGGAGGGGTGCTGCTTACTGGCTTGCTCACCATGGCTTGCTCAACTTGTTTTCTTATAGAGCCTGAGATCACCAGCCCAAGGACGGCACCACCCACAATGGGCTGGACCCTCCCCACCAATCACTAAGTAAGAAACATCATACAGTCAGATCTTATAGAGGCATATTTTTTCAGTGGAACTTCTTCCTTTTAAATAAGTCCACCTTGTATCAACTTGACATAAAACTAGCCAGCGCAGATATCTATCTCTGGATATAAACTCCTAAGCATAGCATCCTGCTGATGACATCTATCAGCAAAATGACTGCATGTCCTGGATCTATTTTCACATTTACCCAGGAGAGGATTTCAATGGGCAGGAGCAAAATTTACTATGTTGTCACTCTTCTCTGAGCATGTGGGAGGAAAATTTATTTGAAGAGCAGTAGGTGACCAGATGAATAGCTGCTGCAGGTGATGAAGTGTCATCATCCCTGGTGGAGTGTTGAATTGTTTGGGCTTTGTGGTGGTTTTGTAACTGATGGCATTTCCCGCTTTTCCTCACCCCTGATTTAAATAAATGATTCTGTAGCCTGTTGTGCACAACTGAATTAACTAGATCCTTAGAAGCCTGGACTCTGCAACTTCAGTCAGACTTTCTAAAGTTGGTCTGTATTTTGTGAGTTCCTCGCAAGTTTGCAAGGTAAAGCCAGAGTGGATGAACACTTCCAAATGAGAAAGAGGAAAGAGAGCTGATAGTCAGTGAACATGACCTCTTATGGGCATCTTCCACTGTGTGTGTGTGTCTATGTGCATATCTCTTTCTGTGTGTGTGTGTCTGTGTGTCTATGTGCATGTCTGTGTGTGTCTATGTGCATATGACTGTGTGTTTGTCTGTGCGTATGTGTTTAATAATAATAGTATGGAAACTTACAGTGGAAATTACTGTTAGTGATACCTTCCACTAGCTTATATGAAATACTTTAATAAGCTGCTTAAGGTAAGTGATGAATCCTCCTGAGAGCATGCAAAAGAAACAAAGTTGTATTAAAAGCATAAGATATGAAAGAAAACAGCTTTAAATGAGTAGGGAAATGCAAAAATAATATGAATTAAAGAGCAAAGCAACTTGACTGCAAATCTCCCAACCCCTCAAGTCCTGAATTCCTAGAGCTTGAGGAAAGTTTTCTGGTTACTTGGAATTTTAGAGAGTTCTCCCACGCGATGTGGGGAGCTCTGAAACCAGTGATGGGAACGACAGGAATGCCTCTGTGGGTGTCTGACTCGTCCATGGCAATAGCTAATGTGCATGGAGAGAACATGAGACACTCTGAAGGGAGAAATGTGGGAGACCCTGTCAGTTGGTGACAGAAGAGAATTTGTGGATGCCAAGAGAAGTCACTTTAGTCACAGATGCAAGGAAGACCCCCACTTCTGAGGTTCCACAGATAGCCATGGTGACCAAAAATGCCCCTCCAAGTACTGAATTCCTGGAGAGTGCTTATAAAGTTGGGCTCCCAAAGAATGCTCTGTTGAATGTGAGCCCTAACAGAAAATGCCTCAAAGATGTTGCTACAGACTAGTCTGACGAAAGCAATTCTTTAATTGAGTTTCTCTTTTCCCATGTATTTCTAGTCTGTGTCAAGTTCATAAAAACTAACCAGCACACCTCATCAACACAGTTCCACCATTGCTGTAGACTAGGGACTGTTTTCAGAGTCTGCTGTGGTATCTTGTCTATTTCTTTATTGGACAGAACCTAATAACTCATTTTTAGTGCAACAATGTTATACCTTGTAGAATAATATTTAGACCTGGAGTGTCTTAGGGTTTCTGTTGATGTGAAGAGACACCATGACCACAGGCACTCTTAGAAAGGAAAACACTTAATTGGGGCTGCTTACAGTTAAAAGGTTTAGTCCGTTAACATCCTGGCAGTTAGCATGGCAGCATACAGGCACACAGATACTGGAGAGGTAGCTGATACTTCTACATTCAGATCCAAAGGTGGCAGGGAGAGAGAGAGAATGACACTAGGCCTGGCTTGGGCTTCTGAAACCCCAAAGTGTCCCCTCAGTGACACACATCCTCCAACAAGTCTACACCTACTCCAACAAGGCCACACCACCCCAATAGCACCATTCACTACAAGGATATGGGGACCATTTTCATTCAAAACACCACATTCTACTCTGTGCCCACATAGGCGTGTAGCCATCTCATAATGCCAAAACACTCCGTCCAACTTCAAAAGTCCCCACAGTCTATCAGTCTCAACCCTGTTTAAAAGTTGAAAGAACATCTGAGTACCATACAAAGATCCAAGATTTTGAGATCAATGAAATAATGAAGAAGAGGGAATAGATTTTTCTTCCCTGAGGAATTTTTGAATATTTGAGGTAGAGAATGATGGTCACAGGAAACTTCTGTGAAATGCTAGCTGTCAACCAAAAATCCATTTTCTTTTGCTTCGGAGATGCAGCCTTTAGTTCTTAGCTTTCCATGTAGGGAAAAGACTAAGTTTTTTTTTTTTTTTGGTTTTGTTTTGTTTTTACAATGAAATAGTATCACATGCCATTTTACCCTTGGCCCATGAAAGCCTCTCATGCTTGTTCCAATATGGCCTTTCTTCTTTCTAGCTAGCTGAAGTTGTCAAGCATTGAATCCTCTAGATGCTGGATGCTGAAGATAGCATCAACATTACTTGAGCCCTTAAATAACCATGGAGGAGGGAAGAGTTTCCATCAGTCCAGATCCTCTCATAATGACTTCTCTGAAGTTTGTTTAGTCTAATATATCATATTAAAAAGTAGCAAAGTTTGTCTTTGTAGAAGCAGCTAACCCTTTCAGTGAAGACCAGACAGAGCTGGTGCACAGAATCTAAGATCTCTACAGTGTCTTTGATAGCACATCCGTTGGCCAGCTTAGATTGCACAGTCCCTTCTTGTGATTATCTTTAATAAACACAATCTTTGTCTTTATTTTCTACTCCTTCCTTCTTTCTTCTCTCTCTGCTCCTGTGCCCTTGGTTGTACTCCCCTATCAAAACTCCAGCTCTGGTTTCATCCAATTCTGCTTCTTCCCACACTCGCAGACTCCTGTGGCTAGCTTCCACTTTCAATTCATGACTGATGATATAAAAAAAGATCACAGTACAACCCCAGCCACCACACTGCAGTTTCAAAGTGCATCCATTCATCCAATCCCTCCCACAGCTATCTCATCCTTTCTCTTCTCTCCAGACATCTCTAGACACCTCTTCCTCCTCACTCTCTGAGGATGAGTTTAAATTCTACTTCAGTAAGAAAATAGACACAACCAGGGAGAATTTCCTTTAGCTTTCCCTCCCTCCTGGACTGCCCACCTGCACCTGTTCCTGTGCAATTTGCCTTCCCTCCTGTGTGAATTGTCTGTGCTCCTTTCTAAAGCCAACACCTCCATATGTGCACTGGGCACCATTTCCTCACATCTACTTAGGCCTCATACTCAGATTGCTCTGTCCTGTCCTCTCTCTCTCCTACATCAGCACAATTTATCTCCATTCTGGGGCTTTCTCATCATTGCACAGAACATCTGCAGCACATCTTGGTTAAAAAATGAGGAGAAAAATTTGAGTACACATTAGCTCTCAACTTCCATCCTATTTGCTAGGTTTTTCAGGTATATTCTTGAACGTAACTCTTTATATTCCTATATCTTCTTTCCTCTAATTTTAATCTTTTTTGAGTCCAACCCAGGCAGTTTTTCCTCATTGAGATTTTCTTGGAGCAATGTGTATCAAGATCACCAATGATTTTCACATTATCAAATGCAGATAGCCAATTATTTATTCCCTCCTCATTCATCACATCAGCATCATTTTATATAGCCTATTATGCATTTTTACCCTGTGATATTTTATTCGCTGGACTTCCACAGACCCTTATTTCTTGGTTTTGTGCCCTTTTACTAATCATTCCTTTTTATGGTAAAGTGACCTTTAAAATTTTGGCACGCTCCTGCCCTTGTCCTTCGTATTTCTACTTTGCAAGCCAAACTTATTCTCTAGATTTTGTCAAAGATTATAGCTTTTCACAAATGTCTTTACAGATGGACCTCAAATTTCTATTACTAAACTCATTCTCTAGATTTTTGTCAAAGATCATAGCTTTTTACAAATGTCTGTGCAGATGGACCTCAAATTTCTACTTCTAAGCCAGACATCTCTGTTAACTTCAGGCTTGCCTAGCCAACTACCTTCTTGACATCCCCACTTATATGTCTAGTAGTTATTTCAAAATTGGCATTCTAAAATATCAAACCACTGATTATCTTTCCCCTCAAGCCAGCTCAATACATGTGACTCATTATAATCACTTAAGTGCCAACATCCATTAGACTTAACTATCCTCCTTTTCTAAAGCCTTAAAGCCAGTGCTTCAGAAACTTCTGGTTCAATTGTCTCATGCTATGTCCAGAATCTGACTACCTCTCACCATCCTCATCAACATGGTCTCTTGCCTCAATTAATACAATAGTATCCCATAGGCCAGGCTACTCTTCCCTCCCAATCTCCTAATTTCTTTCTTCCATATGAAAGTAAGTTTTCTTTGGGATATCTGGACCCCTAGGATGTAGATGATGTTTTCTAAGATTTTTTGTAGCTCAGTGTAGTCACTTGGGACTTCTGGGGCCTTCCTTAAAACATAGATCAGAAGGACCTTTTGTTGCTGTTCAGCTATCTCCCCCCCCACCTGCTTTCTACCCTCCAACACCAAGGCCATAAGGACACTCTTATGTCAGCTCTTTTCTGTCTGTATTTCTGTGACAATTGAGTTGGGAAGGTTTTGAGTCCCCTAAGCCCCGGGTAAAACACAGCCTCCATTCATCTCTGTGTCTCGGGTGTACAGACACTGTCAGTTGGGCTTTACAGTCACTGCTGAACTTCGTCGAAGCCAAAAGCTTTCTAATTTGTCTTCTTACTTCTGCTCTTGCTCCTAGGAACCTCATAGCATCAGTCAGGGCAATCCCTTGATTTGATTGTTTCTAAACTGGAACAAGTCTTATTCATAAATTTAATTTCTATATGTAAAGGTTTAATTTACATTAATAAGTATTTTATGTACAGTTTTTTAATCAGGGTGCTTAAATCCTTTGGTCATGGTCCTCAGAGCCCTCTCCTTGCTCCTCTTGCTGATCCAGTTGTGTTCTCATCCAAACCTTTTAGATGTTTCTGTGTGTCTATCCTCTGTCTTTCTGCTCTTCCTCGATTTTCAGGTCTGTCCATTCTTCGTTACATTCTTCCACCCTGGATGGCATGACCCCTGCCTCATTAGTCAACCACTACCTGCCTAAAAGACTCTTAGCCTTGTTGTCCTGCAACTCATTGTCTCACTTGTTTAAGATGGTACCCAGATGTTACCTTATCAACCAGGCCATTTCTGATGACTTGGTCTGCATCATTACTGTCACCTCAAGAACAGGCTTCATAGAAACTAGGATTATCTCTTTTCCTTAGAGAAAGCAATTTAGAACTCTACTGAGCTCAGATTCTCACTGAGCCATGGTGGATTTAAGCATGAGATTTAAGACACAAAATGTCACTTTGAGGGTGATTTCTCCCTTATGATTTCCAAGACTCTAACCCCATTCCCAGATATCCACAGTGGATTTTATATTTGGTTAATTAGTTTCAAATACCACCACTCCCACACCACCCTCCCCAATCTTTTCCCCTACCCACTTCCACCTGCCAACCAGCTTGATGGTCACCCTTCTAAACAAAAAAGCATAAAGCTTCTATTTGCAAGAAATTAGGTGGCAGAGGTCATAGGCCCCCAACTCCGTCATCATATACTCTCTTGCTTTCCTAATTCATAACATTGACTCAATTTTGAAAGATATGATTGGTAGGTAGCTTAGGGTATTTTGGTCCTCCCAGATTTACAATGAAATACTCAAAAGAGAAAAGGGGCATTTTGAGGCCCAAAGAAATGAGTTTCAGTGTGGCATCACAGGCATCGAGGGGAATTCACATAGCAGCTTTCCATATCTACTGTTCTGAAGGACAATCTTCTTCACCAGATGACTTTGCAAAGCCAGATGATTCATTCCGGGAGAACTGTTTGCTTTGGATCAGAATTCAAGTCTGTTTTCTTTTGAAATGTCAATACAGGACAACCAGGCCTTGAAGATATGCAGAGATGACTACAAACAAATTAATCTTCCCTAGAACAGGACCTAGCCTGGTATCAAGGAATTATTCAATACAACAGGAAGGTTAATTGTGTTATTTAGTTGGGAAATGCATTATTTGCAAGGCACTAATGGCATCAATCTGAACCATTATCAGTTCAAGTTAAGTTCATATTCTTCAACGTGAATAGTTCATAAAACATTTATGTGGAGCCTGGTAGTGTCTATTACATATTTATATTCAGTCTTTATTTTAAAAGCACTGCTGTTTCCATTTTAACTTATGCTGTTTTATAATTGCTTTCAGAACCAAGCTTTGGGGAAAGACACTTTGCACGGACCTCCAGGACTTTCTGTTGATCAGTTTGCCTGAGATTAATAATTATTGTGAAAGTGTTCCTTTCATTTGTTTGTTCATTGTATGTACGATCTCATGTGCATGTATGCATGCTGGTGTGGGCTGTGCATACAGGTGTGTATGCATACATGTAGAGGCCAACCATTCACACATGGTGTCTCTCCCTCACTCATTTGCTACATTTTAAAAAGTGTCTCTTACTGACCCTGGAGCTTGCCTATTTGGCTAGATTGGATGGCCACTGAGCTGCAGGTATCTGGCTGTCTCTGCCTCCCCAGCAATGAGAGCATAAGCACACACCACCAATTCTGGATTTTCACAAGAGTGATGGAAGGAAGTTCTCTGCTCCACATGCCTACACGGAAATTTCTTTACCAGCAGAGTATTCTCACCAGTCACCGTTTTGCTTTTCATTCAACAATGTCACAAAACACATATTTATCTAACAATAATAGCCCCTTTTACTAGGTGCTACATTTATAACAGTTAAAAGGAAAAGAGCAAAGTCTTCATTTTGTGAAGATTATGGTGTGTTTCAGGGAGGTAGAGGATGAACATTGCGTGAAAAAAAAAGTGCAGATGGGATGATGTTCCAGTCGTGTCTGTATCAGCATCATGCGGAGCTTGATAAGACAAAAGGTTGATGGATCCTGAAACCCAAGAGTAGTCAGAAGGAACACTTGCTCTGTAGATGTAGGATGAGTGATGGGTGGCCATGTATATCTTAGCTCAATCTCCCACAAATGGTTGCCTTATGTTGTGGTGGTTAAAGACAGGTGTGCACGGGAAACGTTTTGAGACACAAGCCCTTGCTTCTCTAAAATATTGGAACTGTTATAAAACTAGGTGCACACACCCTGTAGAGTGTTATATTTTCCATTATCTAATGCAAATCAGACCACTGTGCAGAGCAAGACAGTCTTGTTAAGAAATGAGTCTGCAAGATGAAATGTTTTTTGAAAAGGTTTTTGACAGGATGGGGGCTCCTCTCAGCGTCTTTAGAAAATCGATGACCCATGTCCTGTTATATTTTCCTGGGGTGAGTTGTCCTTCTAATCATTTAGGGTAGTGTCTGTAGTTGGTTCTGCCCAGTCAGAGTTTGGTTGGGTCTGCTCTGTCTCAGGAGTTCCAGAAAGATGGTATCTTTACTGTGGTGAGACTTTGTTTGTGTTGTAACAAACAAAGCTTGCCTGAAAGTCAGAGTATGGAGCTAACCACACTAGTTAGCCATAGAGGCCAGGCAGTGGTGGCACACACCTTTATCCCACCACTGGGGAGACAGGGGCAGACGAGATTGATCCAACATAAAAGAGAAAGAGAGCCAGGTTGTGAAGGCTCACACCTTTAATCCCAGTACTTAGGAGTGATGTGCCTTTAACCTCAGCACTAAGAAGGTGGAGACAGAAATGGATATGAGTTGACAGAGAGAGGAGTATGGGGTGGGAGGAGATAGGAGTTCAGCTCATTCAGTCTAAGAACTGGTAGAGACAGGATAGCCCATTCAGTCTGAGGATTTTGTAAAGGTAAGAACTAGGGGCTGGCTGCTCTATTTCTCTGATCTTTCAGCATTTACTCCTATATCTAACTTGGGGTTTTTATTATTAATACCAATTAGAATTCATGTTCTACTTTACTAACAGAGCTTGTTTTCACTGAGCAATAGCAGAAACATACATACTCAAAGACTGCTCTTAATATCTTTGTGATGATCATAAAACACCACGTCACTAGCTTTGTCTAGAGACTCTGACAAGAACTTTCCAGACCATAGTCCCCTCCTTTATCATTGGAGGACATGGTTACCATTGAGGTCAACAAGAACATGTAAGAGGCTGAGAAAAGAATGAGGGTGACCTAGTTCATGGTAAAGGACTCTCATAGGCAGGGACAAATTCGTAACATCAGCAAAGCTGCTCACAGATGTGTGACTTTATCTTGCCATGTTTGTACTTCATGTCCCTCTTCCCCCACATTTAAAAAAATTACACTCTCAGTTTCTCTAGGTCATGTGTCTGAAGTACTTACCTTCCTCCTCTGGGAGTAACCAATGACAAAACAATAACCTATAATATTTTGGAAGTCTCTTGGACAACCCTGACCAACAACTCAAAAAAGGGTTATTCATGCCTAGTGTTGGAGTTTTTGTTAGATAGCTTGTGGCTCTTGCGGGGAGCATTGTCAGCCCAGATGAGGAAACTGACGTGTGTGTGTGTGTGTGTGTGTGTGTGTGTGTGTGTGTGTGTGTGTGTGTGTGTGTGTGTTACAGGTATTTTTAGGTAGATAGTAGTTTGAGATCTTTTGGCTTTTTCAGACTTCCTTACTGTTATTTGCCCTCTCCTTCTGTGCCTCCTTCTTTCCTATGCTCATCATGCGGATTCACCTCTGTCCTGGTCTCCCTGGGAAGGACCACTCACTTTCCCAGACTGCAGACTAGAAGAGATTCCCCTTGAATGAGCTTCTCTAGTATCTGGGCCGATAACTCTGTGCTGGCCTCACCTAGACTTCATTCTCTTGTTTTGTTAGATGTGTATTTCTCCTCCTTGTCCATGACATCTTTGAATTGGTTCCTATATGTTTATTCCCAAACAGTTAATATTTAAATGGACATGCAAAGCCCTTTTAGTGCAGTGCCTACCATATATGAAATGTTATTGTTAGCAGGTATTTCTGTATTCCTTTTATCATGTAGCATTTAGTACATGGTCATTCTCTAATAACTATTGAGTGAATGAATTACAAGGGACAATAACTCATTATATTAAAAGAAAAACTTTACTCTTACAGATTTTATGACTTTTTCAAGTGATGAAGACCTATTCTTCCCCAAAGTTCAATGGTATAATGTTCAGCTCTCGGAGCAGATCTATATTTTCTGAGGGTCTTCCCTGATTTTCTTCAGTCACATACCTTCAGAGTCACATAAACACCAAAGCCCCCTGCTTCCAGTCCTCTGCTAATTTTAGAACTGTACTGTTCTGAGAGAAGACAGTTAACCACATGGGGCTTTTCAACACAAACTTGAGATTTTTCACACCCACTGAGCAGCCCCGATCCACAAAACACTCACTTTCTTTAATACGTGGACATTCCGCAGCTGAGGTCAGTCTCACCCACCGAGCCTGAATTGCACGGCTTTTAAATTATCATTAAAAGCTTTTACATTGCACAAAGCAAAGAGCATCACGTGGGGGACTCTCTCTGCACAGCACATAACTTGTTATTCTAGCATTCTTTATTATTCATTGACCTAGACTCCTGGCCTAGATTTTCTTTAATCTCTGCTCCAGGTTATCTCAAATTCACCGTCTAGATCATCAAATTTCTCAAGATAATGATTTCACAAACTCTTCCCATCCTCCTTGCCTCCAACCACGTGGAATAGACTCAGTAACTAGAATACATGGGTTTATGCACAGCAGGGGTGGACTTGCTTACCATACATGATTCTTTAACATCCACTGGTTGATAGCATACTATTCAATGCCCTGTTGGAAAATGTGTGCCGCTCAGTCTCAGTTCTCAGACCAACACTCACTCCTCACCCTTCCCGCCTTCCTTCCTCTGGATCATTCCTAATCTCCTGCATACCATAAACTCCCTTGACCTGATCTTCTGTCTTGAGGTATTTGGGGGAAACCTCAACAAGGGTAATTCTGACAGACATCTCACAAGATTGATAGGGAAAAAGGGGTAAAATAATAATTGAGCAGGTCCACTTCTGATTAGGAATAAGCATTCAGTAAGCATCAGCTGTCAACCTCATTGTCATCATCACAGTCATCATTGTCTTCCTGTGAACAGCCGAGACAGAGCTGGTGTAAAGTCCTAGGAGGGGTACTATTAACACCACATCACTCCTTCCATTGCTTCCCTCTATCAGCAGACTTCCGCAGTGCTGACATCTATGACTTTCTGCTTACTTTGCAGCTGAGTGAGTCCTGGGATGCTCTCTGTGTATGCATTATATTAGTGCAATGTAGTGTCTCTGACCTTGACCAATTACAATAATTAGAAGCATAATTATAATCCCAATAATTATAGTCAACATATGTTTGTAGGGAACAGAGGGCTAAACAGGTTAATTTGTGTTCAGACAATATGGCACTGATACAGATATGCAGCAAGGGCCAAGATGGCTGAGGCTGGACATCACTCAAAGGGCTGAGTCAGCACAAAACTGACACTAGATGTCCCAGGAACCCAAAGGCATTGATGTAATTGTTACATAATTATTCCTATAGAATACCGCTTTTATATGGGTTTTGTATAAATACGGCCTTAAGGTCAGAGACCTTAGCCTGAGTCTTTATCAGCCTCCATCTGCATACCTGTCTCTAGGCTTATGTGTCAATCTCCATGTGGCCTATGTGCTGGTCTACATGTATGCCTATGTCCACCTATATATAGCCTGTATGTGCCAGGGTATTTGCTAGTATCAGCCTGCCTCGTGGCTTCACTTGGAGGAAATAAAATGTGTCTCATTTTCCCATGACTCCTTGGAGCCTCTTCAGCCTCCCAGCCTCCTGTGACCCATACCCTGTAGTGGGAAGTTGTTAGTTCCCAGCTGCCCTGCTAGCTTAGACCTGAAATAATCACACAGAAACTGTATTAATTAAATCACTGCTTGGCCCATTAGCTCTAGTTTCTTATTGGCTAACTCTTATATATTAATTTAACCCATCTCCATTAATCTGTGTATTGCCACATGGCAGCAGCTTACAGGCAAAGTTTTGGCATGTCTGACTCTGGCGACAGCTCCATGGAGTCTCTCTGACTCCGCCCTTCTTTCTCCCAGCATTCAGCCTAGCTTTCCCTGGCTACCTAAGTTCTGCCTTGCTATAGGTCCAAAGCAGTTTCCTCATTCATTAATGGTAATCACAGCACACAGAGGGGACTCCCACATCACTACCCTACCTTTCCTGTCATGAGAGCCTGAATCTGACAACGATGAGAATTTTCTGTAAACTAGGAGTCTGTAGAATTCTTCACATGTGTGTAGTAATAAAGGCTGTTTTCTTCTTACGGCTGAGCAAATGGGCTTCAGAGATAGTGTCTTGCCTTGGCTACCCAAAGAACTTCATCATCCCACCAGACTAGTCTTCTCGCCACAGCTCTTATTTCTCTGGATGGATCTGAGTGATTTTAATTCTTCAGGATAAGACACTGTCCTTCAAGAGAGCAGAAAGCCACCATCCGTTCAGACAAACCAAGTTCACAGGAAATCTAACCATGAGAGAATACTTTTAAGGAACAAGCAGACATGAGTCATGACCTAAAATAGAAAGAGTAAAGCGTAGAATTCTGCTTATGCCGAAACATTCTCTATGACTTAAACAGCAGAGGCTTGGTTTCAACCAGAGTGGTTCTGGTGAGAGCTGAGATGTGTACAGAAACAAAGGACAACCCAGACCCCTCCAGATGAATGTATTTTGTATGCTTCTGAAACACAAAAGTATCTGTTCAAAAATTATTTTTGTAATCCAATACTTAGATATTTTACATGTAATAACTTATAATGATATGGAATCACTCAGAAAATTAACTTTTGCTCTTGTAAAACAATCCACTGATGTGTCCCAGTTGAGAATGCTCACTAATCTAAGCCAGTCTCACTATCTTCAATTATAATAAGAAAATGGAGTCATTTTGTTATCTATATAGGCTCCCAGAAGTGTAATTTGAAAGATTCTATGTTCCTATACATTGTTTTCAGTCATCAGAACAACTGTTTTTTTTTTTTTAACAACTTGTTTTCTTTCCCTAAATTGAGCCAAGGAATTTTTATTTTTTTAATTCTGTATGAACCCAAGAAGTAAGTACTATCATTCGATTAGCCTCATTGTATGAAAGAGAACTACACACAAAAAAGGTCAAAAGCTTGCCCAGAAGTACCAATATGGGGAGTCAGTACACACGATATGAACAAGGTCATAGCGGCGAAGAGTAAGGCTTCAGGTATGGGGTTCGAGGAGACACTGCAACACACTGTCTTTTTAGGTAAGGGATTTCTCATATGATTTTAAGATATATTATCAACACCTAGTATGAACAAAAAGCCAGCACTGTGGAAGGGCCTTTGAGGAGTGAGCAAAGCTACATGGCAGAGTGGGGGGCCCTTTCTTGCAGGCTCAGAGGAAGAGGAGAGAGGAGGAACTGAAAAGTTTCCATTTCTAGTCTGTAGTTACTAGACTGTCACTAGAAATAACCAGTGAGCATTCTGTCAAATGATGCCAAGTGAGTGATTAATACGGCTCTTTCCTGGTGACCCTGACTTGTGAGTTCCAAGGGCAGAGAACATAGGAAGCTAGAAAAATGAGTTCCTTTTCTTCCAGGTACCAAATTACTGTGGATTCTGACCAAATTACATTATTGTCCAACCAAAGGGGAGGAGCTTCACAAGATGGCTTGGACGTGGCTAGCCCTCCTGACTTGTTTGTACTAGATAGGAGAAAGAGGGAGGAACACAGTTGCTTTCATAGCTCTTTCCTATTGGACAAAGGCAGGGTGGATGCAAAGGGTCTTGGCAGGTCTCTATTATCAGAAATTTGGGGAAAGATGTTGTCAGTGTGTCTTCAAGGGAGGAGTCTATGTAAAAGAGTTTTCTGTGATTCAATTTGGTTAAGCAGCTGAGAAGATAAGATATACAACTCAAGAAGAGGAAGAAGGTAAAGAGGTCTCAGGAAAGGAGACAGTCAGGCCAATGTCCCCAAGGGGCAGAATATCAGCAGAGTTTACGAGCTGGGTCCCTGCATTTCTTTGCTGCATCCCGGACTAATCCGGATTGGTTTACATACAGCAGTACTCTTCTCATAGGTGAGTTTCTACCACTGCTCTTTGCTCAGCAGTAATTCAGTCCAGAACACACCTGCAGGAGAGTCTATTTTGATTTAGAAGGTTGTGATTGAGGCGTCTGTTTCACCTGTAGCATCTGAGAAAGCTATTGGAGATAGAGAATTGAGAAAGTGATGTCAGCTAAGCTTATGCCAAGGGTGGAAGAGATACTCAGGCCTGCAAGGATGGGGAGTGGGTGGGGAAAGGTGAGACCCAGAAGAGAAATGAATCAAAATGGGGAATGACTGTTGTTTCATTATTTGGAAGAGTTCAATATCTGGATATTGAAAGATGTGAGAACAGGCATCCAAACGCTGGACTAATCGACTGCAAGATGGTGGAAGTTTCAGAGAGGAAGAACACTGGAGAGTTAAGACAAACGGAATGTGAGAAGCCGAGAAGCTGTGAGAAAATGTTTGGAGCAGCACCCCAATTTTCAGGTTGGCTAAAGGAAAGACAGACAAAGAAAGGAGCAACTTCAGCAACAGAACATGTTCAGTTCAAGAAAAAAGATTGTGGAAGAGTGGTCTCTAGATCAAGAGACCAGAGAGCTCACTATCCATGTACAAGCCAGCAGTAGTTAGAGAAGTGGAGAAGGTTTGGGGAGGAGAAGGGTGTCAAAGAGCAACTCTGTGACCAGAGGTCAGTGGTGTGGCTGTGGCAGGAATCTAAGAAAATAACTCACTTTAGTAATAGGAATGCTAATTTTTGTGTGCTCCATTTAACCTATTTAGGAAGTGCTTCTGTGGCATAACCATGTCTTATTGAATTATTCAACTGGTATTTTTTTCTATGTAGACTACATCTCTAAGTTTCACAGTGGCTGAAATCAGGGTAGATAAATTGACCCAAAGTCTTTCTGACTTCTGAACATGAAGAATAGATCTCTTTCCATAAGTGACCTCTGAATAAACTGCTCCAAAAATGGGTTCTTCCAAGTTCTTCATTCATCACAGTCACTGATGGTTTACTTCTCACCCCAATGTGAAAACAGGCTCAGAAATCCCAAAAACACAGTCAGGATTCACTCTCAGTCATGAAATTAAAAATATCCTGTGATCCTGGTCTACAAAGTGAGCTCCAGGACAGCCAGCACTGTTTCACAGAGAAACCCTGTCTTGACAAACAACAACAAAAATATCCTATGACATCCGGCGATTATGAGCTAAGGTGATAGTGATCAGAGGTGAATCTAAATGAATAGGAAGTGAGACACCATGCCAAAGAGAGCACACCATCCTTGGTCCACTTGAGATCTGTAGAGACTAACAATGGCTGTTTCCTGGTCAACTGATGAAAACTTAAAGAAGGAATGACACAAGCTATATCGCAGGTAAGTATTAATAATAAAGATATTCAACCCAGCTTGTTCTTAAGCCCTCAACTGCATTCCAAACTTAAATTTGCCTTTTTCAGAAATCTCTCACTGTTGTCATTATGAGTGATTCTGGAAGCTTCCACTAGAGGGCTTCTACTTACATGTTTTGGAATCACCAAGTAGACATGCCCCTAAGCTTTTGGGAGCCTCATGCTTTCTAAAGTGCTCAAATCCCATTAAAAAAATGAAATAAATAGACAACAATGACGACCCTAAGAGAGACCTACATAGATCTAATCTACATAGGAAGTAGAAAAAGAAAATATCTCCTGAGTAAATTGGGAGCATGGAGACCTTCAGAGAGGGTTGAAGGGGAAAGGAGAGATAGGGAGGGGAGCAGAGAAAAATGCAGAGCTCAATAAAATTAATAAAAAAATGAAATAAATAAATGAATGAATCACCACCTACTTCCTTTTAACACAGTAACAAAAGGTATCATAATATTTCCATGGGTTTTTGAAGGTAATTTGTTAAAAAAGCTACAGACTGTTGCTTACAGCCAGTGAAAAGATGGGGTAGTTTGCCCATTTGAGAAGCAAGTTTATCTGCCTCTTAAGGTTCTGTTAGCTATCACATGATATGGTTTTAATATAAATGCAGTCTACAGAGTGAAGTATTGAACACTTGTGGCCCCAGCTGGTGGCACTATCTTAGTGAGCGGTGGAAACTTTAGGATGTGATGCCTAGCTGGAGGAAGTGGGTCAGTGGAAGAAAAGATGCTTTTGAAGATTCTACCTAGCTATGCTTCCTGTAAAAGGTGACTCCTTGCTTATTTCCCAGCTACCTAGACTTAAATAATCACATAGAAACTATATTAATTATAGCACTGTTTGGCCAATGACTCAAGCATATTCCTAGCTAGCTCTTACATCTTAAATTAACCCATTTCTATTAATCTGTGTATAGTCACAAGGCTTAGTCTACTGGTAAAGTTCCAGTGTCCTTCTCCTTTGAGAACTACATGTCTTCTCCTTGACTCTTGCCTACTCTCTCTATATTCTTCCAGCCTGGCTATATTCTACCCCGCCATAGGCTGAAGCAGCTTCTTTATTACCCAATGGTAATAAAACATATTCACAGCATATAGAGGGGAGTTCCACATCATCTCCCCTTTTATGTCTAAATAAAAAGGAAGGTTTTAACTTTAACACAGTAAAATTACATATATCAAAACAGGTATCAAGCAAGAATTACAGTTACAATATTTTTTGTGAGTCTAAAGTTTCACATAATTTATCTTTTTTCATAACTAAGGAAAACTATAACTATATAGCCTTACAGAGGGGAATCCCACATCACTTCCCTACTTTTCTTTATCTGGATCCTGTCTGCCATTGGATTCTCCATACACTCCTGTAACCACAATGTGCTGCCAAAGTTCCTAGAGCCAAGCAACCAGTGACTGAACCCTGGGATGTTGTGAGTCAAAATAAATCTTTCTTCCTTCACATAGTTTTCTTGGGTGCTTTTGGGAACAACTATGCCAAAGTAACTAATATATCAGAGTATATTTGTGGCAGTGATCCCAGATCTAGCCAGCACTTGAGCTATCGGGGTCTTTCATCCCAAATAATCACTATAATATAGACATGAAGTAATCATAGTTGTCACTGAAAGTACCTGAGAAGACTTAGGTCCTCTTCCTGGGTTGCTTTTGCCTGGGCTGCCTGATGGTCACAGGTCTTATGTATTTCTGACTTTGCAGTCAAAATAGATTTTTGATAATCTCTTCTAACAATATACCAGAATGAGCCCATTTCACAGTCCTATTTAAGCCACCATGGTCCTGTAATTCAGGATAAATAATTGAAGGGACATTCTAATTACCATCTTCTTTCTCTATACCCAGAATGTTTATCAGACTTATCTAGATTTTTTTTAAAAGGTATAACCCAGGCTGGCCTCAAACTAGAATCCTTTTGCCTCTGCCTCCTTCAGTAAATCCTATGGACTTGTGCCACGGGGACACCCTAAGAACAGAGGCCACAGGACCAAGTAAGCAGGACTCCTGGGGCTCACAGAAACTGATGCAGCAAACATGGACCTAATATGAGTCTTTATTAGGTGCTCTTCATACACCTCATGGTTGTGTCTCTTGGTGGGACTCCCAACAATGGGAGTTGAGGGAGTCTGGCACTTTTGCCTATGCTTGGGACCCTTTTCTTCCTACTGAATTGCTACATTCATCTGTGATGTGAGGGTTTGTGCCCAGTTTTATTGTATCTTGTTAGGCAATGTTTGGTGGATATTCCTGGGAAACCTGTTCTTTGTTTTTGTTTTTTTTTAAGATTTATTTATTTTTTTTTGTATACAGTGTTCTGTCTACATGTATGCCTGCAGGCCAGAAGAGGGCACCAGATTTCATTACAGATGGTTGTGAGCCACCATGTGGTTGCTGGGAATTGAACTCAGGACCTCTGGAAGAACAATCAGTGCTCTTAACCTCTGAGCCATCTCTCCAGTCCCCTGTTCTTTGTTTTTGAAGGGAAACAGAGGAGGAAAGGAAAGAGAGGCTGATTGAAGGGAGGAATTAGGAGGATTGGAGGAAGGTGAAAACTGTGGTTAGGATGTGAGAAGAATAAAAGTTAAAAATAATCTAGATTTTTGGTACTTACATTTAAGATAAAACAGCATAAACACTATAATATTTTTAGTGTCTCTAGATAGTCAATAAAAATCTTGTACCATAATCCCAGCTATGCAAGTCAAAAGTCTTTAGATGCAACCTCAAACATATAAGAAGGTGCTGTGAGATAAACACATCGAGAAGACTAAAACTAGGTGCCTGTCTCTCCTCTTGCACAAAAATCAAATCAAAACAGGTGAAAGATGCAGTGTTAACCTGAAATTGTAAAACTACTGGAGGAAAACAAGGGAAGTACTCCAAGGTATAGGCATAGGCCAAGACTTTCTAAATACTGACTCTAATAGTTCAAAACATAATTGCAAGTATAAGCAAATGGGATTGCATCAAACTGAAGTTTCTGAACATCAAAGGAAACAATTTAACAGAGTGAGGAGACAGTCTATAGAATCAGGAAAAAATGTTGTCCTCTTACCTGACAGATTAATATCAAGATTACATGAAGAATTAAAGCAATAAGCACTAAGAGGCAGGGAGGGGAGCAGAAAAAAATGTAGAGCTCAATAAAAAGCAATAAAAAAATAAGCACTAAAAATACAATCAATTAATGGGCAAATGAACTTGAAAGAGAATTCTCAAAGGAGGAAGCATAAATGACTAATAAACTGGTGAAAAACTTCACCTTTTTCAACTCTAGTCATATGAAAAAAAAACACAAATCAGTTGCTGTTTCACATCACCCCAGTCAGAATAACTATCATCAAGAAAACAGGAAATCAAATGTTAGTAAGGATACACATATTGGGTTATGCTCAATTCACAATATCTAGGAACCCGAATCAGCTCAGATGACCATCAACTGATGAATGCACAATAAAAAATGTGCACATATGTACACAATGGAATTTATTCAGCTGTAAGGATAAATGAAATTCTTAGAAAATTGATAGGACTGTAAAAATATGCTGAATATGGTAACCTATGTCCAGAAAGTCAGATACCGCATGCATTCTCTCATGCGTGGATCCAAACTTTGCATCTTTAAATTTGTGTGTTTAACGTGGAATATCTGAGAAGCCAACTACAAGAGTCCCAAGGCAGATTATCTAGTGGAGGAGGGGCAAATATACATGGGTGTCATGAGATTGGGAGGGAGAAAGAGGAGTTGGAGAGGCTGAAGCAAGTAGCTGAAGGGACAGAGAAGGGGCATTAGCCAAAATGAACATTATATGAAAAAGTCACATGGAAACTTACTACTTTGTAAGCTAATTAAATATATATAAGTTTGTAAAAGGGCTTAGAAGGGAGATACATGTCATAGCTACTTAATACTAATCCTAGAGCTGTTGATTTTTTGTTTGCTTTGTTCTCATTTTGGTTTTTGAGACAGGATTTCACTCTCTATCAGCATGAATGTCCTGGAACTAGCTCTATAGACCAGGTTATTCTTTCAAGGTCTGTTCTTTCAAGCCTTTAACTCACAGAGATCCTCCCTCCCACATCTGTCTTCAAAGTCCTGATTAAAGGCATGTTCTGCCACCATCTAGAGAGAAGCTATTCTTTTTTTTTCACCTTTTCTTCTTTTCTTTGGGTTTCTTTATTGTTTTTATTGAGCTACATATTTTCCTCCATTCCACTCCCTTCCTCACCCCTCTTCTACCCTCTCCCATGACCCCCACACTCCCAATTTACTCAGGAGGTCTTGTCTTTTTTTCTCCTTTCTATTTAGATTCATGAATGTCTCTCTTATAGTCCTCTTTGTTTTCTAGATTCTCTGGTATTGTGAATCTTAGGCTGAGTTTTCTTTGTTTTATGTATAAAAGCCACTTATAAGTGAGTACATATTGTATTTGTCTTTCTGGGTCTGGGTTACCTCACTCAATATGTCTCCTAGAGCCATTCGTTTACCCACAAATTTCAAGATGTCATTATTTTTTTCTGCTGTGTAGTATTTCATTGTGTAAATGTACCACATTTTCTTTATCCATTTTTTGATCAAGGGGCATTTAGGTTGTTTCCAGGTTCTGGCTATGACAAACAATGCTGCTCTGAACATAGTTAAACATGTGTCCTTATAGTATTATTGAGCATTCAGTTTCATTGGTTTTCTTGTCTGTTTTTATACCAATACCAGGCTGTCAGTACTATAGCTCTGTAGTAGAGTCTGAAGTCAGGGATTGTGATGCCTTTAGAAGTTCCTTTATTGTGAAGGATTATTTGATCCTGGGTTTTTTGCTTTTCCATATGACATTGAGTATTATTCTTT
Organism: Ondatra zibethicus; assembly: GCA_004026605.1. Lineage (NCBI taxonomy): Eukaryota > Metazoa > Chordata > Mammalia > Rodentia > Cricetidae > Ondatra > Ondatra zibethicus. Next base: position 29,551 of record PVIU01003071.1, read on the forward strand.
CAAGGTCTGTGAAGAATTTTGCTGGGCATTGCATTGAATCTGTAGATTGCTTTTGGTAAGATTGCCAGTTTTACTATGTTAATTCTACCAAGAGCATGGGAGATCTTTCCATTTTCTAGTGTCTTCAATTTCTATCTTCAAAGATTTAAAGTTCTTGTCATACAGGTCTTAAACTTGTTTGTTTAGAGTTACTACAAGATATTTTATGTTATTTGTGGCTATTGTGAAGATTAATGTTTCTCTGATTTCTTTCTCAGCCCATTTATCATCTGTGTAAATGAGGGCTACTGATTTTTTTTTGCATTAGTCTTGTATCCTGCTACATTACTGAAGGTGTTTATCAGTTATAGAAGTTCCCTTGTAGGATTTTTGGGGTAACTTATATATACTATCCTATCTTCTGCAAGTAGCAAAAGTTTGGGGTAACTTATATATACTATCATATCATCTGCAAGTAGCGAAAGAAACTTCTTTCTTTCCAATTTGTGTCCCCTTGATTTCCTTTTGTTGTCTTATTGCTATAGCCAGAACTTTAAGAACCATGTTGAATTGATATGGAAAGAGCAGACAGACTTGTCTTGTTCCTGATTTTAGTGGAATCACTTTGAGTTTTTCTCTATTTAATTTGATGTTGGCTGTCAGCTTGCTGTATATAGCTTTTATTATGTTTAAATATGTTCCCTGTATTCCTGATCTCTCAAAGACCTTTATCATGAAAGGATGTTGGATTTAGTTGAATACTTTTTTAGCCTCTAATGAGATGATCATATGTTTTTTTCTTTCAGTTTATTTATATGGTGGATTACATTGATAGATTTCTCTATGTTGAACCATCCCTGCATCTCTGGGATGAAGCCTACTTGATCATGGTGAATGATTATTTTAAATTTGTTCTTGGATTTAGTTTTCCAGTAGCTAATTGAATATTTTTGCATCAATGTCCATGAGTGAGATTCATCTGTAGTTCTCATTCTTAGTAATGTCTTTGTGTGGTTTGGGCATCAGGGTAATTGTAGCCTTGTAAAAAGAGTTTGGCAGTGTTACTTCTGTTTCTGTTGTGTGGAACAATTTAAGGAGTATTGGTATTAGTTTTTCTTTGAAAATCTTGTAGAATTCTGAGCTGAAACCATCTGTTCTTGGGTTTTTTTTTTTTTTTTTTGGTTGGGAGATTTTTGATGACTGTTTCTATTTCTTCAGCAGTTCAGTCTGTTTAATTTGCTTATCTGGTCTTGATTTAATTTTGGTAATTGATATTTATCCAGAAAGTTGTTCATTTCCTTTAAGTTTTCCAATTTTGTGGAGTACAGGTTTTTAAAATATGACCTGATGATTCTCTGGATTTCCTTCGTGTGTGTTTTTATGGCCTCCTTTTCATTTCTGATTTTGTTAATTTGGATATTGTCTCTGCCTTTTGGTTAGTTTGGATAAAGGTTTTTCTATTTTGTTGATTTTCTTGAAGAACCAACTCTTTGTCTCATTGATTCTTTGTATTGTTTTCTTTGTTTCTATTTTGTTGATTTCAGCCCTCAATTTGATTATTTCCTGCAGTCTTGTTTTCTTGGGTGAGTTTGCTTCTTTTTGTTTTAAAATTTTCAAATGTTCTGTTAATTCACTAGTGTGGAATTTTTCCAGCTTCTTTATGTAGGCATTTACTGTTACGAACTTTCTTCTTAACACCGCCTTTATTGTGTCCCATAAGTTTGGGTGTGTTGTGTGGCCATTTTTGTTGAATTTTAGTAAATCTTTAATTTCTTTATTTCTTTCTTGGCCCATTGGTGATTCAGGTAAGCATTGTTTAATTTCCATGTGTTTGTGGGCTTTCTGAAATTAGTATTGCTGCTGAATTCTAATTTTAAGCCATGGTGATCCAATAATATACATGGGGTTATTCCATTTTTTTTAATCCGTTGAGGTTTTCTTTGTTACCTAGTATGTGGTCAATTTTGAGAAAGTTCCATGAGGTACTGAGAAGAAGGTATATTCTTTTATGTTTGAGTCATAATATCTGTTAGCTCCCTTATTTATCTGTTATGTTTCTGTCTGGTAGACTTGTCCTGTGGTGAGAATGGGGTGTTGAAGTCTTCCACTATTAGCGTGTGGGGTCTAATGTGTGATTTAAGCTTTAGTCATAATTCTTTTACATATGAGGGTGCCCTTTCATTTGGGGGCATTGATATTTAGCATTGATATTTTCACTTGATGGATTTTTCCTGTGACAAATATGAAATTCCCTTCTTTGTCTCTTTTGATTGATTTTAGTTTATAGCCTATTTTGTTAGGATAGCTACACCAGCATGTTTCTTAGGTCCATTTGATTGGAAAATTTTTCCCCAACCCTTTATTCTGAGGTGATGTCTGTCTTTGAGGTTGAGGTATGTTTCTTGTACAGCAGAAGAATGGATTCTGTTTTTGTATCCTATCCTATCTGTGTCTTTTTATAGGTGAGTTGAGTCCATTTATATTTAGGGATATTAAAGACCAATGATTGATAGTTCCTGTTATTTTAGTTTTCATTGTTAGTCATGTTATTGTGTGAGTTTTTCCCTTCTTTGGGATTTGATGCTGTGAGATCATCTGTGCTCTTTTGTGGATGCAACTAATTTCCTTGGGTTGGAGTTTTTCTTCTTATACTTTGTGTAGGGCTGGGTATTGGTTTGTGGCTAGGTATTGGTTAAATCTGCTTCTGTCATGGAACATTTTGTTTTGTCCTTTTATGGTGATTTACAGTTTTTCTGGGTATAGTAGCCTGGGCTGGCATCCATAGTCTCTTAATGTCTGCATAACACTTGACCAGGACCTTCTTGCTTTCATTGTCTCCATTGAGAAGACAGTTGTAATTCTGATAGGTCTGCATTTATATGTTACTTGGCCTTTTTTGTTACAATTCTTAATATTCTTTCTTTATTCTGTATATTTAGTGTTTTGATTATTATGTTGTAAGGAGACTTTTTTGGTTCAGTCTATTTGGTGTTCTGTAAGCTTGTATCTTCATATGCATATCCTTCTTTAGGTTGAGAAAGTTTTCTTCTATGATTTTGTTGAATATATTTTATGTGCTTTTGAGTTGGACTTCTTCTTCTTCTATCCCTAATTTTAGATTTGGTCTTTTCATGGTGCCCCTTGTTTCATGGATATTTTGTCTTAAGTTTTTGTTAGATTTAACATTTTCTTTGACTGATGATTTTATTTCCTCTATTGTATTTTCAGTGCTTAAGATTCTCTCTTCCATCTCTCATAGTCTGCATTTTATGTTTGCATTGTGGTACCTGATCATTTTTCCATATTTTCCATTTCCAGAATTTCCTCAGTTTGTGTTTTCTTTATTGTCTCTATTTTGGTTTTCAAGACTTGAATCATTTCTTTCACCTGTTTGATTACTTTTTCTTTTCTATAAGAAATTTGTTAATTTCTTCCAATTTTTTGTTTGTCCTTTCCTCTATTTCTTTAAGAGAATTTTTTTTTATTTTCTTTGTAAGGGCCTCAAACATTCTCCTAAAAGTATTTTGTAGGTCATTTTCTTCTGCTTCATCTGTATTGGGGTGTTTAAGTCTTGCTATTTTAGAGCCACTAGTTTTTGTTGGTATCATATTGCTCTACCTATCTTTTCCTCTGATTGGTGGAGTTGGGGCTATCTCTCTGGTGATCACTCTTCCAGATGCCAGTGGATCCAAGGCTCAGTTGCTCCTCTTAGTGGAGTCAGGGCCATGGTTCCAGTCATGCTAGAGGTCACTCGGTGTTTCCAAAGGTCGCTAGGTGCTCCCAGAGGTTGCTCTGCAATCCTGAAGATCATTTGGTCCTGCTCCCAGGGAAGTTGCTTGCTTGGGCCTGCTCCTGTGGAGGTCACTGGCTCGTCCTGGTAGCAATGAAGTAGTTGGCTCAGGCCTGCTCCCATGGAGGTCACTGGCTCAGGTCTGTTCTGGAGGAGGTGACTGGCTTGGGCCTGCTCCAGTGGAGGCCTGTTCCCATGGAGGTAGTTGGCTCAGGCCTGCTACCATAGAGGTTTCTGGCTCAGGCCTGCTCTGGCTGAGGTTTGCTTGCTGCATCCTAGTCCCATGAAGGTTGCTTGCTCGGGCCTGCTCCCATGGAGGTCACTGACTCGGGCCTGCTTCCTAGGAGGTGGCTCCCTTGCACCTACTGCTGTGGAGGTCACTGGATTGGGCCTGCTGCCATGGGTGGCCCTTTCTAGGGCCTGTTCCCTCAGAGATTGCTGGCCTGGGCCTGATCCCATGTAGGTAGCTGGCTTGGGCCTACTCCCGTGGAAGTTGCCAGCTCAGACCCAATCCCACAGACGTTGCTGACTCAGGCCTGCTCCCTTGGAGGTGGCTTCCTAGTACCTGCTCCTGTGGAGGTCACTGGCTCGGGCCTGCTCCCACAGGTATTCCTGTCTTGGGCCTGCCAAAGCTATTCTTTATTAAACAAAATCCTATTGCGGGATGTGGGGTACCTCCTTATGAGTTGTTGGTCAGAGAGGCCCAGAGGGCCCCAAAACAATACAATCTCATGCCATATATATTGGTGGCCCATCATAAACAGATATAAGATCTGTTGCTGAAATAGCATACACCTTGATTACAAGATATAAAGAAGAGGACTCAGAACTAAGACAGAAGCCTCCTCATTGCTGGCTAGATTCTGTGGTGCTGAACGGTGCCATGGAGGCTGTTGGAGGAGAAGGCATGAATGACCTTGCCCAGGTGTGAACCCTACAAGCTACAATGTCAACCCACCAGCCAAGATGTGTGCACTGGTGCAATAGTGGCATAGCTGTTATTGAAGGTAGCCAATCACTTTCAGGTTGGATTTGGGGCCTGCTTCATGATACTGCGAATCCAATGAACAAGCAAACACAAGTCATGGCCAGGAAGGTCATAGACCCTAAGGAAGAACTTGTTATTTCACAAACAGACATGGCACCAGACTTCTTTCTAAACAAATTTTTATACTCATAGACAAATGCCTTCATCAGAGGAATCTCTCTTTGCAATGGATAGCAGTTAATGCAATCTCATAGCTGCTCAGGGTGCTGTGAATAAATGATGGTTGAATTCTCAGACCTAAACAGGACATTTGTATCACCACCCTACCCAAGTCTCAACAATTGTTGTGGGAAAGGGAACAAGAGAAACACAAGAACAGAAGATAGGGAGAAGAGATAGAAATGTTCTCTGCAGGACACAATTGTAGTCATTGCAAACAGCAGCTGTGGTTGCCTGCACTGGGACTATACAAGACTGGGCTTGTCATAGATCAGGGAGGAATACATGAGTACATTCATTGTTCTCATCTGTGTATCTAATGGCAAGCCCACCAGACTCCCATGGATAGTTCCAAACCCATGGCCCCACAGACAACCATGGTTAGAATCAGCAGGTTGCAAAATAAAACAAAAAGGCAGGAATGTACAAGACGACACTTGTAGGGAAAAGGGTAAATAAGACAGGGTTTGGGAGAGAGTAACAAGATTCTATACATATATGAAATCATTAAAGAACTAATTTAATCAATAAAAATGGGACTATTAAAATGACAAAAGAGGAGGAAGATGAGGGGAGATGGAGGTGCATGAGAGGGTAATATTTAGTTATTATATTCAAAGTATATTACATTCATATAGGGGAGCATCACAATGAAATCCACTGTTATGCTTAATTAGACACTGGACTTTAAAAAAAAGGTAGGTATTGAAATCAAGAGTGTTCTGCTCCTGTACCCATTTACCCTTTTAAATTGTCAACTAATAACTTAATCTCATCCTCAGATTTCTTACATCCCCATAAAATCTGCAAGGTCCAATGAGGAAGAACTTAAACTAACAGATAATCTTAGGACAGGGATCATCTGGTTTCTCCATGACCTCCATTCCTTGGTCCAGTGCCTCCTATAACTGTAGATATGCTGAGTCATCAAAACATCTAGCTTCAAGCTTCTCCATGACAAATGCCTCCTTTGAGCTTTGATTCTTTGTCGTTGGCCATGGAAGAATTTCTTATATAACCTTTTGTAAAAGTAAAAACATGGCTATTTTCAGTGTCCTTCATTTAAGAATCTATTTTTGGTTCTTCTCAGGGTTTAGAGATCAGAAAATGTTTAACACTCACAAATAGATTTATAGAAAAACCAAGGTCTTTTCCCCCCCTCTGTGGTGCTAGGGGTTAAATTCAGACTCTAATACATGCTAGAACAACAGTCTACCTTTCAGCTACAAACTTGTCTTCTTGATAAAAGGTCTGCTTGTATGTAGCTCATGCTGACCTCAAATTTGCAAACTTTCTGCCTTTGCCTCCAGAGTGTTAGAATTATATGCTGTACCACTGTTTGGGTTAAAGCTTCACCTAAGCCCCTGGCATCCATATAATATTTGGGTGGAAAGTTCCATTGCAAGCTCCCTCCCCTGGGAGTTGACACAGTCCAGACTCCATCTCTGAGAAAGCCAGGCAAACAGTGACCCCTGCCCAGAGAAGCTCAAGACCACTGCCATAGGCTATTTAAACTGCCCCCAGACAACGAACACATGGCCTTCCTGGGCTTCCTTTTCTTTCTCCATGGTTTTCCGGTCTCTGTTCCCCGGCCACCAGGGAGCACTGGCAGCCATTAAACCTAGGCTTTTTTGAATTCTATTTGATTTGGATTATTGTGCTGGTAGAGAGGTTTGCTAGGATGTAAAAAACTTTTCATGTGGAGGTTCCACTGAGGGGGCTGTTTTTCTCACTGGCCCAGGGCTACGTGTTGGAAAACACCCTTCTCTCTTGCATCTGCTCTCCGCCTGGCTTCCTCTGGGTAAATTCCCCTTTTCCAAGTCATTGCCCCTAGGACCTAGGGCTTCATACATTTGTTGGGCCGGGGCAGGCGCCCAACCTGATCTTACCAGACAAGTGGGGTGGGGGAGGGGAACTGCCTTGCCCCTGTGGGGTTCCTTCAGTAGGAGACATTCTTCCAAGGAATTTCCCATATCTCTCTGTTTTGACTCAAAAGTCTATCACAGTAGATGCATTGTGCTAGGCTTTGAGTCCCGAGTCTCGACATAGACTTGCTAGATGGGCACCTACAAAAAGCCTTTTAAATTGAGGCTATCTGAATCCGTACATTCCTTAACGACAAAAAAAAAATTTTTACCAATGTAAAACAAATAAGCCCCTCATATGCCCATGGTTTCTGGATGCTATGCTCCCACTTCCGCTCCCTCTCCCCAAATCCCCTCCTCTTATCTAGCTATTTATTGTCTGTCTGCATTCCTGGCATTAATCTGGTCACCCTGGGTTTGTCTCTACAATGGATCTGTTTCCCCCAGTCCTTCTACCCTAAAACTGCATAGGTGTCCGTCCTTATGTTCAGTTCTCCCTTACAGCATCCACTACTCTGGTCCTTAATGGGACCTCCTGTGTGCTTCCCTGGCTTCTGCAGCCTCCACCAGGATTTTTAAGCTGGTCAGCTGATGGGGAAATGAAGACCGGGCAGACCACGTGTTCGTTCTCTGGGGGGGGCAGTTTAAATAGCCTGTGGGAGCGGTCTTGAGCCTTTCTGGGGAGGGGGGTCACTGTTTGGTGGGTTTTCTCAGAGGTGGAGTCTGAACTGAGGCAACTCCAAGGGGAGGGGACTTGGAATGAAACTTTTCACTCAAACATTCCAGACTCCTTGGATATACAGATGCCAGAGGCTGGGGTGAAGCCACAACACAAATATTCCAGACTCTTTAGGTATAAGGATATCAGCAGCTAGGGTGACGCTTCCAACCAAACATCACAGATTCTTTGAGTATAGGGGTGCTGGCTCAAGTCTGGCTACTTCCTGTGGGCATGGGGTGACGTGAGAGATGGGAGAGTTGGAAGTTGGTGGGCTCATGCTCAGTAGGAGGTGTGGCTGGAGAGGCATCCAGTTTACTGTCATCTGGAGACCTCGAGTATCTGTTCCTTGAGGGAGATGAGAAGGCAGGTGGCTAGGAGAAAAAATAGATTTTTTTTTTGGCCCTATGAATGGGGCTAGCCATGGAAGGGTTATTAACTGCCAGAAAGAATAGTACAGAGAAGTGCCCTGGTTGTACAGGAGAGGCACTGGTGAATGAGTGAGGCACAAGAGCAGATATGCCCTTTGAGTTACTGGGTACATGTTCATTTGAGCCTGGATAGGTGGTACCAATGGTGAATGAAGTTTTAGGAGCTAGTACAGGTGCTGGTGTTGTCTGGAAGGCCCTTTGTAAGTTGGTGTTTCCCAGAGAGCAGGAGTGACCTGTAAAATACGCTTGAAAATGGGTGGGGTTAAAATAGGCTCTAGAGACTTTTCGTTTTTACGAGACCTGATTTTTGATACAGCAGTAGAATTTTAGGAACCTGTAGTATCTGTAAGACAACTGGAACAGATTTACATTTTTGATGTCATAGCAAAAGGCTATGGCTTTATGTTAAAAGGCATGAATATTTTAGAAGACAATTAAAGGGAATTGGGAACTCTGGATCTCTGAAGATACATCTGAAACCTGTTAATCCTAGACTATGAAGCCTGTGAAAGAGGCACACCTGTTTTTTACCAGTCATCAAATGCCATTAGACAGATCTGAGAGGGATAAATGAGCAGAAATGAGACAGCTTTTTTAGCTCTGCACGCAATTCCAAGTCTCTCCTTAGCCAGACTAAGAAATGGTACTTGCCTATTTAACTGCTGAGCTCAGGAGGCCCAAAGATTTTCTTGTGCAGGGATGATTTAGTCTACCTGTAATGTCCAGGAAACTGATGAGGTGGAAGGCTGCTTTTTCAGAAGGTTCTCTGCAACCATGTGTCTTCTTGGAGGAGGTATAGGATGTGCAGGAACTGGCAAGTCTGTCATAAGAAGCTCTTTTGTTAAATGCCATACTCTCAGATCTGTAAAGGCACTTGAGAATCAGGGTAGCATTGCCTGTCAGGCATATCTAAATTAGACATATAAGTTAAATTTAGACATATAGTTTACACAATTAGTTACAACTTACCAATATCAGTAGAGGCAAGAAGATTAGAAGGAATATTTTAGTAATTCAAAGAATTTTGGAAGCAGAATGTCTCCTTGGTAGGTCCAGCACACGTGGGTACTCTTACCTAAGATAGTGTTGCGGTCGAAATGGCGGCTGCCCACATGTTTGTATTTTTTCAGAGCTGTTGTAATTTGGAGTTATAAGTTTTACAGATTTTAAAACAAGCACACATATACACACACAGGCATAAGACAAGCATACTGTGGCTACATTATTTATACATATATAAACAGACAGATGAACAAAACTTTTTTTTTCCCTCTCCGTGGTTTCCCAGTCTTCCTTCCCCATCTCTCTTAGGTCCTGGAAGGCCACCCAGGCGTGCTGGCATCCATTAAACCTGGGCTTTTTCTAATTCGATGTGATTTGGTCTGATTTGTATTATTGTGTTGGCAGAGAGGTTTATTGGGCCATAAAAACTTTTCAACCACCACACCAGGCTCTGTGTTAAGTTTCTAGAAAAATGAGAAACAAAACTGTGAGTGTTTTCCACATAAAGCAAATATCTGCCCTTTCCCGAGTGATTTAAATTTTTTTAGCAGAAGATTAAATTGAAAATACCATTTTGGCATTGGAAAAATGACCTATCCTTTTAAAAATTGTGTTAGTTATTTGAGAGTTTCAAACAACATGTTTTGATCACACTTAATGCCCTCCCCAACTCTTCTTGGCTCCACTCCCATTTCCTATCTACATTTATGTTACTCATATATTCCTGGATGTGGTCTTCCGCTAGAGCATGGCCTTCTTACCAGGGGCCACTCTTGTAAAGGAAATTGACACTCCATCTATCATAAAGTCAAATATCCACACATGACATGAACTGTGTAAGGAAATGAGGGGGACGGCGGGAGGAGGAGTTGGAGAGGGGCAGCATGGGAGTGTGTGGGAGGATAAGCTCGGCATGTGATACACTTAAAATACCCCTAAGACAGCACATTGCTGTTCCATGTACAGTGACATACCAATGAAAAAATAGTAATTATTGAAAGTAAGATTCAAGCGTGGGACTGTAGCTTAGTTTGTAGAATGCACCAAGCTCTGGTTTGATCCTTAGCACTTCATTAACTTGGATTTTGGTGTCATGCTTACAATCCCAGCACTTGGGAGGTAGAGCCAGGAGGATTTGAAGTTTAAGTTCATCTTCAGCTACATAGGAAACTGGAGAGCAGTATATGATTCCAAAGACCCTTAAGATCAAAATGAATACATAAAGAAGATTTACATACACCAAAACATGTCAAGTTTTAATGGAAAATTACTTACATCAATAGCTAGGAAGTTATCTAGCTGAGAACAAACTATAAACAGATGCCAGTATCAACATGTCACAGGTATGAGAATAACCTCATAAAGATTATAATTCCATCATCATAGTAACTTTTCAGGTAATTTATGGAAATGCTTATGTTGAAAGAATGCCTCAGTAAAATTCAAAAATGTTAAGGGGAGAAACTGGAGATTTTGAAACAAAAAAAGAATAGAAAGTATAAGAAACTTAATATATGGTTTAAAGTAATAGTGGCAATGGAGGTTGAGTGGACTTTAAGATACAGAGAGAAAATACTAAAGAAAACTAAAGGGAGCCTCAAAGGTATAAGAGATTATAAAAAAGAGAAAAAGAAGGTGGGTCTAATATAGTCAAAGAATGACAGAAAAAAATTTCTAAAATGTGGCAAAGTAGATACAGACGAGAAACCAAATGAATCCCAAACAGAGTAAATCTACAGAGTTTCACACATTGTAGTCCAATTTTTGAAAGCTAAATACAAAGAAAGTATCTTGGAAACCACAAGAAAAAAACAATGTGTCATCAGCATGGGAGGGGGCAATCAGACCAGCAGCTGAGGCCTCGTGGGCACACAGACAGTAAGAAAGGGAGGGGCACATCTTTAGCTGCTGAAAGTATTGCCAACCCAGAATGCTACACCCAACAAAATATTATCCAAGAATAAAGGAGAAATCAAAATAATCTTGATGAGAGGAAATTACGAGAGCTTGTCCCCAGGAGATCTACCCCAAAAGAATGGCTGAAGGAAGCTCTTGAAACAGAAGGCAAATTACACAAAGGAAGCATGAACCATCAGAAAGGACAGACACAGCATCAGGAAGGACAGACACAGCAGGCTGGACAAACAAACAACGTCCTTCTCTTCTGGAGTTTACTAAAAGGTGTTCCATGGTTGAAGCAAAACCTTCTAACACTATCTGATATTTTCTGGATGTAGGTAGAAAATATTTATGCTTTTGCAAGAGGATAAAGGTATATAAAGAGACAATGTTTCTGCCTTTTGCTGATTGTCAGCCCCAGTAGACTTCAATCAGTTATATATGTAGTACCTAGGGCAGACCTGAAACTGTGATATAATGATACATATTCAACAATACTACAAAGAAAATGAAATAACAAAAATGGTTATGGGATACATATGAAGTCAGAAAAAAATCCTGAATTCATTGCTCACCATAATAATACAATTAAGTTGTTAAACATATTCTTTGTAGAAAAGAACATTGGTGTTGTGTTTGAGAGGTAACAGCATGGAATTCCGGGATTGGGTGTAAGAGGTTGTGCCATTTGTAGAAGCATATTTAACCCTGGTGAGACTGTTGACTGGTTTACAGTCTCTGCTTTTACTGGAGTAAACCTACTGTCAACTGGATGACTTTTAGAAGCAGCAAAGAACTGATACCATTTGGCTGGATGGTAAATACATACTTCCTAAAGTGGGTTGCTTTGATCTCTAGAGTAGGTTTTAAACTGGGTGATTATTGTTATAGTGGCTGTTGAAAATTTGGAATTTCCTAAGTTTGTAGCAACAATTTTTATCCTCACTGCCTTTTCCATTTGAAAATTCATATATTAAGATTGAATGGACACAACCAAGAAGCCACAACCATCTCTTTGTCTCAGTATCCTCAAGAGAAGTCTCACATGCAAGTTTATCTGCCATGTAAGGTAACAAGTTCAAGGATTCTGGACATTAGAAAAGACATATGCATGCTTGGCATCCGCCATGCTCAGAAAGATCAGTAAAGAGTCCGTATGCCTATCCTGAGGCCCAAATGTGATCTCAGATTCCCCACCAAGTTCCCGAAATCAGTGTTCTTCATCTTAGCAGTTGATTTGTTTCCTCCTGTATGTAGCACAATAAACACACTCTATACATGCATATGCACACACACATATACATACATAAACAGGTTTGCCTAACTCAAAGTAATCACTCTAATTCTAATTGTTACCGAAGCATTAGGAGATGCATCATTAAGATGAAATACCACAGGGACCATCCTAAATGGTGGAATAGAGATCTGTGAGCAGAGGCCATCAGAGTCTTCCCAGACGTCCTCAAACAGTTCAGTTCTGTCATAGTAGCAGAATGGAGAAGCCAGTGGAAGAAAGGGAATCAGGCTGTTGAGCTGCTTTCTGAAACACCTCTGTCTTTATGCAGATGTTAAAAACCTCTTCTTAGATTGCACTCATTAGATTGCATTCGTGCTTGTTGGGCATTTTGAGGACTGGGTTCAACTGTTTCCCTAAGAACTCTCAGCCAAAGAAGGGGTAAGGAATATTGGTGACTAACTGGGTAGACCTCAAGAATCAGTTGATATCTGGGACTCGCTGTTGGCTACATCACAATGGTATCTTAGGCAGGCTGAGGGACAACATGTAGCTGAAATTAGATGTATTTTCTTAAGACATTATTCCTGCTCAAAACTCAAAGTTCTAAAAAGCTTTAGGTCAGGATTGTCAAGTAACAGACCCTAATGACTTGGAACACTTAATTAACCCTGGTCTAGCATCCTTCTCTGGGAAACAAGGAAGTTTTCTCATAGCTCTAAATATCAATATCTAAATATCAAGACTGAAAAACATGCAGTGTGTCAAACAACTAGTGACAGTTTAGAGTCCAGGCCTGATATCATTTCCTGCCTCTTTATTTGCATTCCCTGCTACAGCCTGTTGGGGAAAATGTTCAGGGGCTGTAAGATAAATTGGGTGAAAGTCTTCAGTAATTCAAGGACTGGCAGCTTTGGCAAGCATCATCTCCCACACCAACAATTGGTGAGAAATGTTACTTTAGAATTAGTTGGTACGTCAGTGACTTTCTGTCTTCAACAGAGAATGGTTCTGGCTTAAATCCATTCTTGTGAACTTTCTGTGAGTTTATTTGACAGTTATTCACAAGGCAGTGCAATGGTAGCTGATTGGAAAGTCTTTGATAATAGATTTCAATGACTAGCAATGACAGATAGTGGTGTTCATATTTTATGATGTTGGCTCTGGAAGGAATTATAATGAGGAGTTAATGATGCTTATAAAATGTATTTGAAAGTCAGTGAAGAAAAATGAAGTACACAGATGGCAGCTCATTGTAGTTTTTAAAATTTTTTCTTACCAAAATATGATATTTAAAGTCTTCTTGTATTCACTTCTTTCAGATACACATTAACCAAACTCCAAACATGATTTATTCATTCTTGAATTAGAGACAGTATCTTTTAAAGAAAAGATGTAATGTCACTATATCTCAGAGGAAAAAAATAAATTACAGGATTAGAAAGGATGTAGCACAATGGTAAAATTGGGGGCGGAAGAGAGAAAGGCACAAATGAAATGTTCAAAGCAGTAATGACTGAGAAGCTCCCCAAACTTATATCAGACACTAAAACAGATATATAGTCAGATAAAACCAAGAAATATAAATGCAAAACAAAACAAAGTCCACATAGAAACCACTAAAATGCCCCCCCAATTAAACCAAAACAAATTAACACCTAAGCATTATAACATCTTAACACTTGATAAAATACCTTGAAAATTTTCAGAAGAAAAATCACCTCCCCTCTAAAGGATTGGAATCAACCATTATATTTAAGTTCTCCTAAGAATCCATGCAAGCAGGAACAGTAAAGTGTAATATTTTAATTGTTGAGAGGAAGTCTTAGGCTAGTGAAAACACCAGTCTAGAATTCTATACCACATTAAATTATCCTTTAGAAATAAAATTTAAATCCAGACTCCCTCAAAGGAAAGCTTAGAGAAATTGTCCCAAGTAGAACTGCTTCTCATGACACTGGTTCTTGGAGAGAGAGAAAACTGACATATATCAAAAACTCAGATCTGTACTTAGGAAAAGAGTATCACAGAAGGAGTAAGTTAAAGTAAAACGAACATTTTCCTGCTTCTATTCTTAATGGATACAACAGATAACAGTTTGTTCAAAATAAAATAGTGATATTATTTGACTATATATAAGTGTATATTATATGTATGTGTAAAAATTTGTGTGTGTAAGCAAAATTAGTGACAACAATGATACAAAGGACATGAGAAAGGAATGTACAATGTTTTACTGCTTTTGCAAATCAGTCGTATTATCTATAAAAAAGTATAGTATTATTTGAAGAAATGCCCTGACTACACAACAAGAAGGCACCAGAGATAGATAGAATTCACCAGTGTGTGTGTGTGTGTGTGTGTGTGTGCACGCGTGTGTCTGTGTGTGTGTGTGTATGTCATGTATGTCACACTGATTCTCCATAATCCCTTTCAAAATAAGGAAGGAAGCAAAAGATCTCATTCAATGGAGTCAATGTTAACCTAATACCAAAACCAAAGATATTACAAGGAACTAACAGAGTGATTTATCTTATAAAAGGAGTTGTAAAATCTTAACGATAAATTATCAAATTTCACTTTTAAAAACTGATTGAAAAGAATTGTACACCACTACCAAATGGAACTTATCCCCAGACTGCCAGACAGGTTCAAACTTTAAAAATGAACTAATACTATCAATCACGCCTGCTGGCTAAAGAAGAAGAAAAGAAGATATCAACAGGCACAGAAAACCCTCTTGAGAAAACTCAACACAGACTCATCCTGAAGGTGCTCACCAAGCTGGAATCAGAGGGCAGCTTCTTCACCTTAGTAAAACACACAAAATAACATACAGCGAACATTGGGGGGGGGATAAATTCAAAGTTTTCCTAGTAAAATTAGGATCAAGGCACATAATGACTTCAAAAATCAACCTGAAAATCCCAGGACGAGAAAGGAAAAGCTAGCTAAGATGGGAGGTGACGAAAGCCCTGTTGGGGCCCCTACAGGCTTCACAGCTGGTATTGAAAAGATTCTTGAAGAGGGGGCACTGAAAACTTGGTTCAGCCTGTCTTAGTTCACACTGGATCGAACTTCTAAAGAGCCCGCTACCAGGAGGTTTCTTCCCAGCATATTTAAACACAGTATAATTTGGAAAAAAACATTTCCAGGGAACAATCATTCCAATTCCAGGTGCACAATAAAGCTTAAGGCATGAGTACATAGGCTCCTTTACAAAGTGCGTGTGGCCATGATGATGGCCAGGACCTGATGTGTTCTCTGACAAAGATAGCATAGAGGTCATCAGGGCACAAAGTATAGGGAGATCTCCCCTAAGGACTAGTTCTATTGAGTGGGAGTTGAAGATAAAGGCCAAGGGAGGGAGACTGGGATAAACATTCTGGGAGATTTAGGTGAGGTCTGCCTCTACAGACAGCAAAAGATCACTAGGTTGTTAATAACATCCACCCCCAGCTTTCTGGGTGGGATACTGGTATTTTATTTCCTCCATTGAGGAGATGCCCCTGCATACTTCACATTCCTGATTTCCCTAATGTTTATCTGTGAATACAAGGACCTTCGTGTCCCCAGCAACCCTGCTTTTAAGACTTATTTTATTTTTGTGCATGTGTGTGCATGTGAGCATGGGAGTGGGTACCCACAGAAGTCAGAAGAGGGGATGAGATTTCCTAGAGCTGGAGTCACAGGAAGTTATGAACTGCCTGACATGGGTGGTAGGAACAAAAACTCTGGTCCTCTGCAAGAGCAGTGAGTGTCCTTTTCCACTGAGTCATTTCTCCAGGCCAGAAATATAAGCTTTTATTCAAGGGTGACATGATTAACTATGTAGAAAATATGAATTGATATAAAGTACCTTGAGAAACTAATAAGATAATGTAGCAAGATTACATAATAAAGGAATTTTTAGTTGAAGGTTGGTATTTTTAGTAATGCCATCAGTGGGCAGGCAAAACTTGATATTAAGAATGCACCACCAATTATGATCATACCTAAAAACTGGAATATATAGATATAATTCATCTAACAAAACACAGAAGAATTGGAGAAATTTCTCATTACTTAAGAGCCTGAGTTGGTTCCCAGTATTTACATGGCATCTCACGTCTGCCTTTAACTCCAGATCCAGGAGAGCTGATGCCTTCTTCTGTCCTTTATAGGCAAAGCACATATGTATATACCCACATAGATACAAATACACAAATTTAAGCAGCAAAATAAGCCTTTAAAACCATACAAAGGTCTCCATGAGGAAATCGATTAAATTCTGTTGAAAGATATCAACTAACTAAATAAGTGAAGATGAATTCTATGTTCAATGAAAGGAACACTTTATACTGTCAATGTCTCATTTTTTCTAATTTTATGTGTAAATTCATTAGTAACAGTTAAAGTCTTAATATTTACTTTATGACTATCAATAAATTTGTTCTAAGTATATGAAGAAGACAAATAGCCAGTTTTACACTGAAAAAGAACAAAGCCAGAAGACAAATTGTACATAATTTCTAGATTTCCTATAAACCACAGCTGTGTAATATTAAAGAAATGTAATAAACAATTTAACAAAAAAGACAAAAGAAAAATGGACCCACATAGAATCAAACCCCCTTTAGAAAAGAGAAAATGCAATAAAAGCAACACGAAACAATTTTTTTCAACAAATAATATTGGAAAATTTGAACATCCTTGTACAAAGACATACATCTAGACACAGTGCTGATTTGAGTATGGCTGATCCCTCTGAGGGAACAAGCTGAATTCAGTCCCCATTGTGAGTATTACGAAGGTGGGAATTTAAACTGGCTCTGGTCTTTAGAAACAGAGGTCGAGGAAGGAAGGTGGATGGGATGAGATTAGGTCGTCCGGATGGAGGACCCTAGGCTAAATCCTGGGAGCTTTACAGAAAGAGTGGGAGCAAACCTTGAGAGCAGCCAAGGTGTCTGTCCACTGCTTATCCATTCTCCTAGTGAATGGAGAGTGAATCTTCAAACAGTGCTGCATTTGCTACCACATTAGTTACTGCACTGGTAATGGACCAAAGAAGCAGATTAAAAGCAAAGATAACAAGTAGGTGCCCAGAGTAAAGGAATGGAAACATAGATAGAGAGGTAAGAATTGATTGGAAAGATGTTTTGGAGCTATAAGCATGGTTGCTGGTAAATCAAAGGTCCCTGCCTCAGAAGATTGCACTCTTGAACAGTCTGCAGAATTAGGGACCACTGAAAGACTATCAGAACTTAGAATTTTTAAATGTTGTTACTCTTGCCACAATCTTACCATGGAAGGCTGTTACAGAGGATGCTTTTAATTGCATCGGGTCAAATCCCTTCCACTATCATTTTCATCTGTCAATATTTTGTTCTTACTTTGTTCTAGGTCAACTCATTATTGAAAGCAAATGAGAATCTGAAATTATTTTAGAAAATTTTTCTGTATAGTAAGGTGGAGTTCTGCAACTTTCAGTCAGATGGATACAATGTCCCCCATTAGGAAATTCAGCCGAAGCTTGCAAAGAATATATAAAAAGCACATACCAAAAGTCACTGCAATTTTCATGTCTAACACCCAAGGCACCCCACTGATTTTTTTTCTGTTTGAATCCAGGATTCCCTTACCACTCTGTGTTTGCTTTCTTGTCTGAGCACAAGCCCTGCTTACTTTTAACCCAAATGAAAGTGTATCTGATCAGAGGAATGTCCACCTATTGACCCACCTGCAGCTTTTATTTCTTGAAAAAAGAAAGACAGAGTAAGTGTGCAGAGATGCTTGCTCTCCTTCTGCACACACCCCAGGGCTAAGTCCTTCATTACTGAAAAAGTTATTTAAGGACGGTCTGAAAATGGGTACACAAGTTTCCATCCAGAGAGAAGGAAATGAATAAGCAGCATAATGGAAGCTGGACCACCACTCTTAAGCCTTCGGGAAGATTCCAAAAGGATCCACACGTGAGCACGGCGGCTGGGGGCAGGGATCTGCCCACCTCTAGCTCCCTTATCGACTCTTCATTGATACCTACACTGCTCATGGAAGCAGTTTAATAAAGAATCTTCATTCAGCATGGACACAAATGGGGATAATTTCATCTCCCCTTCCACTTTCTGCTAGTACATCATGCCGGCTCGCCTTCTCCACTCTTCAATGACAATTCCAGACAGAGCCATTGGTCTGCTAACACTGTTGCTCTCCACGAACAGTTCCCTTTGGTTTTAAAACCTCATTTTCAGCTACTTTATTTTGTTTCCAATCTCTAACAAAACCTGAACCCCATTTCTGATTCTAAGGTGCTTCTCTTTCCTCTCTCCCCACTGCTACCTCGAACTGCCCACCCCTTCTCCACTCACGCTCCTCCTAGGGCCTTGCTGTGGGTGCTTTTCATGAATTCTTTTTTCCACCTTCTCCCTGTTCTATTGGCTCCTTCAATCCCACTGCTTAGACTAGAGATAGTAGAGGAAGCAGTAAAATCTTTTCTTTTCTTTGAAGCCCACTGGTATATTTCTCTCTTGACCCCACACAGCCACTTCCCTGTGCCCCCATTCAAATGCTGCCTTCTTGTGAGACATATGTGTAAGTCCTTCAAAGACATGATAGGAGTCGCTGTGCTGTTTGATATCTGTATGTAGTAGTAATGTAGTCGCCATCAAGTCATTCACTTTTGATCACATTTTAGCCCAGTCTTCCACGGAAATTCTATCGTGTGTGATATCCTCTTGAGAAGATTCATTATAAGTGGCTTTTTCCTGGTCACCTTTCTTGCAGGAAGTGAAAGCCAAATGAAGCCCTTCTTCTTTTTCTCTTTTCAATTACATCGAGCGTCACATCTTCCCTTTAAGTAAGATGGTGAGGGTACATGTCAGGTTGACACCAGCTAAGAACCAAGGCTACTGGTGTCCGGGGATATGTATAACAGTTAGCCACATAAAAACAACTATAACTGATTACTGAGACACTCGGTATCAGTTGGGCAAACATGCAAGAGATACTGCATAATGAGGACATTTTCAATGTCAGTAAATACTAGCAAAACTCACCAAGTGTTCAGGGCGTTGTGTCAGGTGTTGGGATGAAGAAGTCAACAGAATCCAAAGAGCTTGGGGGTATTCATTTACAAACACTACTGAGGTATCTAAAGGTTAACTGCAAGCAAACACAATTCCCAATCATATGCCTTCCTAAATAGATTTGTAATTGCATTCATTGGGAACAGATTGCAATGCCAATAACTGCAGCATAATGAACTGATGTTCTATTGCATTTTCAGGGAGACTTTTCAGTTTTTCCAATAAACGATGAATCATGTTTATTTGGAGACAAATTCATCCCCATCCTGTATCCACAGGAAGAAATGTACTGATCCGAGAGACTCAATTATCCCCTCCCACTTCCCAGCATTAGTCTGGAGAAAGCTCCAAGAACCATACTTCACTGCCTCTGAATTATGGCTAATTTCTCGGAGTGTTTAGAAGCTCATGCAAATGGTTATCTTGAAAGATGAATCAAATTAGCAGGGGAAAGTGAATAATATCCGGGAGACAGGATGTCATCAGCTCAATCAGTGAGCATTTCCTCTTCTTTGTTAACTCTCTGCGCTACCTGTAGTCCAGTTTTGTCGTATAAAGGTACTATTTGCTTTAAGAAGACAGTGTATTACTAACATTCCTTAAAGCCTCCCAACAGCCCCCAACATTATTTGCTTTAAGAACACAGGGAATCACTAACACTTCTTAAAGCTCACCCAACTTCCCCCAACAGCACCCCCTCCCTGAGCTTCATATTTTATAACTTCAGCAGAAGACTTTTGTTTTACCCTTTACCCAAGGCCAGGCCAGTTCTAGGGACCCAATGTAAGATACCAACCACCAACCACTAAAACTCCTTAAAGCCTGCCCAATAGCCCCCAACTGCGCCCCTCCCCTGAGCTCTGTATCTCAGTCCCCAATCTCTGCAGAAAATTTCTGCTGCACTTGAGGCCACACTATACCAGAAATCCCAGAAGCCAAGGAGGTATCCAAAACCCCAACAGCCACACAGGTATTTGGAAATGCAGAAACAATGTAGGCCCTGAAATATCTCACAGACCACTAATACCCTAGTCAAGACACCCTACTGGACCCAAAGGCTCACTAGTCACCATAACCCTTGGCCACTTAGGCCAGAAGGCCAGAGAGGAAACAGAAACCAAGTAACAAAACACCTAGCTAACAAAGACAATATCAGGAATCAATACCTCGAGCTATAATCATCCCAAACCCAGATACCTAAACATCAGTGTGAGGACACAGCCAGCATCAGAAAGGCAGTATGACAGCGCCAGAGCCCAGCTGTTTTATGACAGCAAGACCTGAACATTCCAACACAGTTGAAGCACAAAAAAATGACCTTAAGCCAGTTGAAGAGAGGGAAGAGGGGGAGGGAGGACAAAGTCATGATGGGAAAACCCACAGAGACAGCTGACCTGAGCTTGTGGGAGCTCAGAAACTCTGGGCAGACAGCTAGGGAGCCAGTATGGGACTGACCTAGGCCCTTTGCATCTGGGTGACAGTTGTATAACTTGGTCTTTTGTGGGACCCCTAGCAGTGGGACCCAGACCTGTTCCTGATGCATGAGCTGGCTCTTTGGAATCTATTCCCTATGGTGGGATGCCTTGTTCAGCCTTGATGCAGGAGGGAAGAGCTTAGTCCTGCCTCACCTTGATATGCCATGCTTTGTTGATTTCTAAGGAGGCCTTGCCCCCATCTGAGTGGAGCAGTGGAGGAGTGAATGGGGGTTAATGGGAAGTGGGGGTAGGGAACTGGAGGAGAGGAGGGAAAGAAATCGTAGTTGGTATGTAAAATAAAATAAAGGAAAAAGAACTTTATCAACATGATAGAGGTCCTTAAAAGAAAAAGGAAAAGTCCCTTAAAGAAATTGAGAGAAAGACAAACAAAAATTGGAGGAAATTTTAAATCACATAACAAATGCCAAGAAAGCCAAGGAAAAAGCAAGCAGATGAAGGAAACTGTTCAAAACCTAAAGAATATAAACAGAAACAATAAAAATAATTTTGGAAATGGAAAATCTGGGTAAGCCAATAGGAACTACAGATATAAACATTACCAACAGGAAGCAATCAAATGGGAGGCTGAAATCAGAGGTTTAGTCCCTTGTCATCGCGATGTGGCAGGGTGGTGTGCAGGCAGACACAGTAGTGGAGAAGGAGCTGAGAGTGTTACATCTTGACCCACAGGAAGTGGTCTGAGTGTCACACTGAGCAATGCTTGAGCAAAGGAGACCTGAAAGCCTACCCCAGTGGTGACACACTTCCTTCAACAAGGTCACATCTACTTCAACAAAGCCACATCTCCTAACAGTCTCACTCCCTAGGAACTTTTGGGAGTTAATTACATCCAAACTACCACATTGAGAAAATTCAAAGAATCGTTAAGTCATACTTCAAAAACCTATACTCCACAGAACTGGAAAATCTATTTTTTAAAAAAAGGACAATTTTCTTGAGAGATAGCCGTGGGAGCCATGCAACCTAGTCTCAGATCAGCATATGACTTCCTGTCCAACAGGTTTCCTTGGGGCAAGGCACCCATGGAAACAGACTCTCACTTGACAAAGACCAGTAGTCCATGGGACAGCGTAGGGGTTTGCAGGCTCTTTTCTCTCTCATTAGATTGGTACTTCTTTGGATGGTTTTTGGTTTTACCTTGTCAGTCACACATGCAATAGCTCTAATTTTGCCCAGGAATTCTGTTCTTTCTCAATTATTTTCCCCTAAGTTTCAGCAGGGCTTCTCAAAATCTCTTATCTGGAATTATTAATTACAACTCCTAATCCTGGGACCTTTTCTGACAAAATAGAGACAATTATATACATATGAAAAAGCAGCACTTGGAACATTAGCCATGTCTTACAGTTCCGAAAAGGGGAGTAAAGGCATGCATACACAGAATAGGGGAAAGCCTCAGGAACACACATATTGCCAACTGTTGAGAATAAGTTCCATGAACACCAAGCAAATAGAATCAATGGTAGGATCGGGGAGGTTCCAAGAGGAAAAGATGCAATGCAGAATATGGATGGAGAGATCCATCTTTACCACACACAGGAGCTTGTACTGGTGGAAGAAGTGTGGTATAGTGAGATAGGAAAAGTCTGCCCTTTACAGAGAGATTGAGACATGTGACCCCCTTGTAGAAAAGAGAACTATATTAAAGCATATCTAGCAGACATGAAAAAATTGTTTGGGTTTGAATATTGTTGTTCTTAAAGCATTGTACTCTTGTCTATTACTTTTTAACTTTGTAACCGTAAGTAGCTGCCAGCTGACATAATTGCTGCAAGAGCAGGATGTGTCTGGCTCAATTTAGTTCAGCCTGCAAAAATGCTGAACTCTATGTCTAGAATAAGGTGAGGCAGGAGGTGGGAGAGTGTATTTGGGGAAGCATAAAGAGGAACAATGCAGCTGTGAAGAACTGCAGCTTCCAGTGCAAAATCCAAACACAAACACTGCTAAGTACACAGAGGTATCAACAGCGAACTTACTGCAGTTCCAACAGTACAATAAGCCTGTGGCAGCTGATACAAAATTCAACCGTAAATTCTACTGAGTGCTGGAAGCTGTCAAGAGCAGACTTACTGCAGTTACTGCTTACCACTAGCAGTGTCCTGTGGGTAATTCAAAGTGCATGCTTCTTGCTCTCTGCTAAGAAGTTTCCTTGAGCAGATGGTTCATCTCTGACACAACTTAGCTCAGCCATGTCTGGTTCAGACAAGCTCGTATACTTCAATAGCAGCCATGTAATACTGTGTTCTTTGATGCCTCGGTGTGAAGCCCCCCCATGACAGTTTCCAAATATAGGCTAAGTGAAAGAGTGGTGAAGCCAGGTTGTTTCAATCAATGAACTTTAAATGTAATAAAAGTTCAATGGGACTTTCATAATGATTATGATGTATTCCTTAAAATATGATGTATTTCTTAAAAGTCAAAAATAGGAACCAATAATAAAGCTGTTCATGTAGCCCTGGTAAGAAAAACTCTGTTAAAATATAAATAAAGATGGCTTGAGCTATTCAAGGTCACTTGAGTACAATCTGCTTGTGCCGAGGCCCCATCCCCTTCTCAGGACATGAACCCAAGCTGAAGCCTGGCACATAGCATTTAACAAAGTTAAATCAAGATCAGATAAACAATTTAAATAGATCTATAACCCTTAAGGAAATAGAAACAGTCATTAAAAGCCTCCCAACCAAAACCAATGCCCAGAGTCAGATGATTTTAGTGATGAATTCTACCAGACTTTCAAGAAGAGCTAATACCAATACTCCTCAAATTATTCCACACAATAGAAACAGAAGGAACACTGCCAAATTCCTTCTATGAGACCACAATCACCCTAACACACAAACCACACAAAGACTCAACAAGGAAAGAGAATTACAGACTAATTTCTCTCATGAACATTGATACAAAAATACTCAATAAAATATTAGCAAATCAAATCCAAGAACACTCCAAAAACATCATCCACCACAATCAAATATGCTTTATTCCAGAGACACAGGGATGGTTCAACATACAAAAAAAAACAAAACAAAACAAAAAATCCAAAAAAACTGTCAATGTATTCCACCATATAAACAAACTGAATGAAAAAGAATACACGATCATCTTGTTAGATGCTAAAAAACCCTTTGACAAAATTCAATACCCTCTCATAAGAAAAGTCTTGGAGATATCAGGGATACAAAGAACATGCCTAAATATAATAAAAGAAATATATAGCAAGCCAATTGCCAACATCAAATTAAATGGAGAGAAACTCAAAGCAATTTCACTAAAATCAGGAACAAGACAAGGTTGTCCATTCTCTTCATACCTATCCAATACAGTGCTAAAGTTCTAGCTAGAGTAATAAGACAACAAAAGATCAAGGGGACACAGATTAGAAAGGAAGGAGTCAAAGTATTACTATCTGCAGATGATATAATACTATACATAAACGATTCCAAAAATTCTACCAGGGAACTCCTACAGCTGATGAACACCTTCAAAGAAGTGGCTGGATACAAAATAAAATAAAATCAGTATCCCTCCTATATACAAATGATAAAAGGACTGAGAAAAAACTTAGGAAAGAAACACACTTTACAATAACTACAAGTAATATAAAATACTTTAGTATAACTCTAACCAATCAAATGCAAGACCTGTACGGTAATAACTTCAAGTCCTTGAAGAAAGGAATTGAAGAAGATATCAAAAGATGGAAAGATCTCTCATGCTCCTGGATTGGTAGGATTAACTTAGTAAAAATGGCCATCTTACCAATAGTAATCTATAGATTGAATCCAATTCCCATCAAAATTCTAACACAACTATTTACAGAACTTGAAAGAACAATACTCAACATCATATAGAGAAACAAAAAAAACCCAGGGTAGCTAAAACAATCAATCCTGTACAATAAAAACTTCTGGAGGTATCGCCATCCCTGGTTTAAAGCTGTACTACAGAGAAATAGTAATAAAAACAGCATGGTACTGGCATAAAAACAAACAGGCTGATCTAAGGAACCTAACCAAAGACCCAGACATTAATCCACATAACTGTAGACACCTGGTCTTCATAAACAAGCCAGAAATATACAATGGGGAAAAAAAGCATCCTCAACAAATGGTGCTGGCATAACTTGATGTCAGCATGTAGAAGAATGCAAATAGATCCATATCTATAACCCTGAACAAAACCCAAATCCAAGTGTATCAAAGACCTCAATGTTAGACCAGATACACTGAACCTGATAGAAGAGAAAGAGGGGAGAAGCCTGAATGCATTGGCACAGGAGACAGCTTCTTGAAGAGAACACCAATGTGCATGCATTAAGATAAAAAATAATAAATGGAACTTCATGAAGCTGAAAATATTTTGTAAGCCATAGGATACATTTAAAGGAACAAATTGGTACCTACAGGATGGGCTTACCAACCTCACTTCTGATGGAGGGATGATTTCCAAAATAAATAAAGAGCTCAAGAAATTAGACATCAGCAAACAAAATAATCGATTTTTTAAAATGGGCTGCAGATCTAAACAGAGAATTCACAACAGAAGAATCTCAAATGGCCAAGAGGTACTTAATAAAATGTTCATCATCCTTAGCCATCAGAGCTAGGTAAATCAAAATGACTCAGAGATTACATCTTACACCTGTCAGAATGCCTAAGTTCACAAGTGACAGCTCATGCTGGAGAAAATGTGGAGCAAGAAGAACACTCCTCCATTGCTGGTGGAAGTACAAATGTGTACAACCACTTCAGAAATCAATATGGTGGTTTCTCAAAAAATTGGGAATTGATCTTCCTCAAGACACAGCTATACCACTCCTAGATATATAACCAAAAGATATACCAAAAGGATACTTGCTTAACTATGATCATATCAGCTTTGTTCAAAATAGCCAGAAACTGGGAAAAAACCTAGATGTCCATCAACCAAAGAATGTGCCCAGCCTATCCCTGAGGCTTTCTGGCCACTTAGGACCCCCCTCTACTGGCTTTTCTGCTTACCCCACCCTAGCCCCCCCTCTACTGGCTTTTCTGCTTACCCCACCCCACCTTTCCATTAGCGGGGTCCTAGCTGGCCCCAAACTCAGCCTGCTTCCGGGCTGAGGCTTAGGAGAAGGGTGAGCCCAGGGCTAGAGGGGTCCCCTTGTCCCATGGAGTGGAGTGGAGCAGAGAGAGAAACTTTCACTAATCCCACCCTTTTGACTGCGAGATCTTGGGCCAGCAAGGGGCCCTGATCCAGCGCCAGCAGATTCATCCGGAAGCCACAAGGGGCCCTGATCCAGTGATGCCGGAAACACCCGGACTGAGGGACCAAGCCACCGAGACTCTCCTGAACACATTCAAAGGAAGAGATGGGCAGGGGCCAATCCAAGAATTCATCCAATAACCTGAAATGCAACATGATAACACCAGAAACCAGCGAGTTTGCAACAGGAAAACCTGAGCAACCTATCCCAGAAGAAGTAGAAGAAATTGACTTTAAACGTAACATTATGAAAGTAATAGAGACCTTTAAAGAAGAGGTGAAAAACTCCTTTAAAGAAAGGGATGAGAAAACTAACAAAAAGTTAGAAGAAATGAATAAATTCCTCAAAGATACCCTAGAAAACCAAGAAAAAGCAATCAAACAGGTAACGGAAAGAGTTCATAACTTGAAAACTGAAATAGAAGCAATGAAGAAAACACAAACCAAGAGAAGGTGGGATATGGAAAATCTGGATAAATGAACGGGAACCACACAGACAAGTATAACCAACAGAATACAAGAGATAGAAGAAAGAATTCCAGACACTGAAGATACGATACAGAAAATAAACTCAGTGATCAAAGAAAACAACAAATCCAACAAATTCACAACACAAAACATCCAGGAAATCTGGGACACCATGAAAAGACCAAACCTAAGAATAATAGGGGTAGAAGAAGGAGAAGAATTCCACTCCAAAGTCCCAGAAAATATATTCAACAAAATTATTGAAGAAAACTTTCCCAACCTAAAGAAGGATATTCCTATGAAGGTTCAAGAAGCATACAGAACACCAAATAGGCTGGATCAAAAAAAAAAATTCACTTGCCATATAATAATCAAAACACAAAACACACAGAATAAAGAAAGAATATTAAGAGCCGCAGGGGAAAAAGGTCAAGTAACATATAAGGGTAAACCTATCAGAATTACACCTGACTTCTCTATGGAAACCATGAAAGCCAGAAGGTCTTGGGTAGATGTGCTACAGAAACTAAGAGACCATGGATGCAAGCCCAGACTACTATTCCCAGCAAAGCTTTCTTTCACCATCGATGGGGAAAACAAGATATTCCAGGATAAAAACAAATTTAAGCAATATATAGCCACAAACCCAGGCTTACAGAAAGTACTAGAAGGAAAACCACAACTAAAGGAAGCAAACAACACCCATAATAACACAGACATCTAACAAGCCTACACCACCTCAACTCAAAGAAGGGAGACACACAAACCCTATGACCAAAAAGAAAATAACCGGAGTTAACAACCACTGGTCATTAATAACACTTAATATCAACAGACTCAACTCACGTATAAAAAGACACAGGTTAAGAGAATGGATACAAAAACAGGATCCAACATTCTGCTGTTTACAAGAAACACACCTCAACCACAAAGACAGACATTATCACAGAGTAAAGGTTTGGGAAAAGGTTTTTCAATTAAACAGCCCTAAGAAACAAGAAGGTGTGGCCATACTAATATCTAACAAAATTGACTTCAAACTAAAATCAATCAGAAGAGATAGAGATGGACACTTCATACTCATAACAGGAAAGATTCATCAAGATGAAGTCTTAATCCTAAATATCTATGCCTCTAATATAAAAGCACCCACATATGTAAAAAAAAAATTACTAGAACTCAAGGCACATATCAAACCCAAGACACTAATAGTAGGAGATTTCAACACTCCTCTCTCACCAATGGACAGATCAACCAGACAGAAACTTAACAAAGAAATACGAGAACTAACAGATGTAATGAATCAAATGGATCAAAGATGAAATAAAGAAAGAAATTAAAGTCTTCCTTGAATTCAATGAAAATAAACAACATACACTAACCTATGGGACGCTATGAAAGCAGTGCTAAGAGGAAAGTTCATAGCACTTAGTGCCCATATAAAGAAAACAGAGAGAGCACACATTAGTGACTTAACAGCACACTTGAAAGCTCCAGAAAAAAAAGAAGCAGACTCACCCAGGAGAAGTAGAAGACTGTAAATAATCAAACTGAGGGCTGAAATCAACAAAATAGAGACACAGAAAACAATCCAATGAATCAATGAAACAAAGAGCTGGTTCCTTGAGAAAATCAACAAGATCGACAAACCCCTATCCAAACTAATCAACAGGCAGAGAGAGAATACTCATATTAACAAGATCAGGAATGAAAAGGGATACATAACAACAGACACTGAGGAAATTCAGAGAATAATTAGGTCTTACTACAAAAGCCTGTATGCCACAAAATTGGAAAATGTAAAAGAAATGGACAGTTTTTTAGATAAATACCATGTACCGAAATTAAATCAAGACCAGGTGAACAATTTAAATAGACCTATAAGTCGCGAGGAAATAGAAGCTGTCATCAAAAACCTCCCAACCAAAAAAAGCCCAGGACCAGATGGTTTTAATGCAGAATTCTACCAGAACTTCCAAGAAGAGCTAATACCTATACTCCTTAAGGTGTTTTGCATAATAGAAACAGAAGGGTCATTGCCAAACTCTTTTTATGAAGCTACAATCACCCTGATACCAAAACCACACAAATATGCAACAAAGAAAGAGAATTACAGAGCAATCTCACTCACGAACATCAATGTAAAAATTCTCAACAAAATACTGGCAAACCAAATCCAAAAACACATCAAAAAAATCATCCATTATGATCAAGTAGGCTTCATCCCAGAGATGCAGAGCTGGTTCAAAATATGGAAATCTATCAATGTAATCCATCATATAAATAAACTGAAAGAAAAAAACGATATGATCATTTCATTAGATGCTGAAAAAGCATTTGACAAAATTCAACACCCCTTTATGATAAAGGTCTTGGAGAGATTAGGGATACAAGGTTCATATTTAAATATAATAAAAGCAATATACAGCAAGCCGACAGCAAACATCAAATTAAATGGAGAGAAGCTCAAAGCCATTCCACTAAAATCAGGAACAAGACAGGGCTGTCCACTCTCCCCATATCTCTTTAATATAGTGCTTGAAGTTCTAGCAATAGCTATAAAACAGAATAAGGAGATCTTGGGGATTCGAATTGGAAAGGAAGAAGTCAAACTTTCGTTATTTGCAGATGATATGATAGTGTACATAAGTGACCCCAAAAACTCTACCAAAGAACTTCTACAGCTGATAAATACATTCAGTGATGTGGCGGGATACAAGATCAATTCAAAAAAAATCAGTAGCCCTCCAATACACAAAGGATAAAGAAACAGAGAGGGAAATCAGAGAAACATCACCTTTCACAATAGCAACAAATAGCATAAAGTATCTTGGGGTAACACTAAACAAGGAAGTGAAAGATTTATTTGACAAGAACTTTAAGACCTTGAAGAAAGAAACTTAAGAGGATACCAGAAAATGGAAGGATCTCCTATGCTCCTGGATTGGTAGGATCAATATAGTAAAAAGGGCAATTCTACCAAAGGCAATCTATATTGCAATCCCCATCAAAATCCCAACAAAATTCTTCACAGACCTTGAGAGAACAATAACTAACTTTATATGGAAAAACAAAAAGCCCAGAATAGCCAAAACAATCCTAAAGAATAAAGGAACTGCCGTAGGCATTACCACCCGGACTTCAAACTCTGTTACAGAGCTACAGTAATGAAAACAGCTTGGTACTGGCATAAAAACAGAGATGTTGACCAATGGTATTGAATGGAAGACCCGGATATAAACCCACAAACCTATGAACACCTCATATTTGACAAAAAGGCTAAAATTATACAATGAAGAATGAAAGCATTTTTAACAAATGGTGCTGGCATAACTGGATGTCAACCTGTAGGAGAATGAAATTAGACCCTTATCTATCACCATGCACAAAACTCAAGTCCAAATGGATTAAAGACCTCAATATAGATCCAACCACACTGAACCTGATAGAAGAGAAACTGGGAAGTAGCCTGCAGCACGTGGGCACTGGTGACCAGTTCTTATGTAAAACCCCAATGGCACAGACAATAAGAGCAACAATGAACAAATGGGACCTCCTGAAACTGAGAAGCTTCTGTAAAGCAAAGGATACTGTCATTAAGACAAAAAGGCATCCTACTGAATGGGAGAAGATCTTTACTGACCCCACATCAGAACAACGTCTAATCTCCAAAATATACAAAGAACTCAAGAAACTAGACATTAAAATTCTAAATACCCCAATTAAAAAATGGGGTAAGGATCTGAATAGAGAATTCTCAACAGAAGAAGTTCAAATGGCCAAAAGATACTTAAGGTCATGTTCAGCTTCCTTAGCCATAAGGGAAATGCAAATCAAAACAACTTTGAGATACCATCTTACACCTGTCAGAATGGCCAAAATCAAAAACACCAAGGATTGCCTATTCTGGAGAGGATGTTGAGTAAGGGGAACTCTCATCCATTGCTGGTGAGAATGCGAACTTGTGCAACCACTTTGGAAATCAGTGTGGCGGTTTCTCAGGAAATTGGGAATCAACCTACCTTAGGATCCAGCAATACCACTCTTGGGAATATACTCAAGAGAAGTCCAATCATACTACAAAAGCATTTGTGCAACTATGTTCATAGCAGCATTGTTTGTAATAGCTAGAACCTGGAAACATCCTAGGTGCCCCTCAATGGAAGAATGGATCAAGAAAGTGTGGAATATATACACACTAGAATACTACTCAGCGGTAAAAACAATGACATCTTGAATTTTGCATGCAAATGGATGGAAATCGAAAATGCTGTCCTGAGTGAAGTAACCCAAACCCAGAAAGACGATTATAGTATGTACTTGCTCATTAGTGGATCCTAGCCATAAAACAAAGGACACAAAGCTTATAGCTCATAAGTCCAGAAAAGCCGAATAGCAAGGTGAACCCAAAGAAAGCATATACAGATCCTCCTGGAAATTGGAAGCAAACAAGATCACCAGGCAAAAGTTGGAAGCACGGGGATGGGGATAAAGGTAGGAGTAAGGGGGGTGGGGAAAGGGAGATGGGGAAGGAGAAGGGAGAAGGGAAGGACTGGGGAGAGTTTGGGGGAGTAAGAGGGTGGAGACGGAAGAATGGTGGAGAAGGGAATAAGATATCTACATTAAGGGAGTCATTTTAGGACTGGCAAGATACTTGGCCCTGGAGGGGATCCCAAGTGTCCACGGGGATGTCCTCAGCTAGGTACTTGGGTAGCAGAGGAGAGGGTGCCCGAACTAGCATTGTCCCATAGTCAAATTGATGAATACCTTGATCACCACCATAGAATTTTCGTCTGATGGATGGTGATAGAGACAGAGACCCACATTCATATCAGAGGAATGGACTGAGCTCCCAAGGTCAAGTCGAAGAGCAGAAGGTGGGAGAAGATGAGCAAGGAAGTTAGAACCGTGAGGGGCTGGTCCACCCACTGAGACAGTGTGCCTGAACTAATGGGAGCTCACCAAATCCAGCTGGACTGGGACTGAATGAGCATATGATCAAACCAGACTCTCTGAATGTGGCTGCCAATGGGGGCAGACTGAGAAGCCATCAATAATGACACTAGGACCTATCTCTTCTTCATGTATTATCTTTTTGGGAACTTAGTCTATTTGGATGCATACCTTCCTATGCCAGGATGGAGGGGGGAGGCCTTGGACTTCCCACAGGGCTGGGCACCATGCCCTCTTTTAAGGAAGCAGGGGGAGGGAGGAGGGGTAGGGTAAGCAGTAGGGGTCTTGGAGAAGGGGAGGAAATGTAAAATTATTTTTGAACGAAAAATAAAGGAATATTAATCTATCATCACAAAAAAAGAAATACTTTCATCTCACTAGCAAAGGAGCACCATTAAGGAACTTACCAAAGATAGCCAAATTAATTTGATTTTTCCTCTTGTACATTTTATACTCATAAATATATGTTAGGACATGTTTGAGACAGCATAAACTTTATGGATACCAACATGAATGTTAATTTGCTTGTCTGATTTATAGATACGCTTTGAATTTTTAATCAATATAGAGAAAAGCTATTCTCAGGAAGTTTGGAATAGCCTGTGTGGTGATGACCTAAACTCTTTGTGTAGGAGGATAAATAGTGCTGAAAGGAAGTCTACTGAGAAAAAAAGTGTACAGACAGGGGATAAGCAGTGCTGTGTCGAGAAATGTATAAAATGTATGTGTACACATTTTTAAAAATATTATTTTTATGTTATGTGTATGGGATTTTTGCCTTCACTTAAGTCTATGCACCATATGTAGACAGTGCCCACAGAGGTCAGAAAAGGGTGTCAGATCCTCGGGAACTGGAGTTAGAGCCAGTTGTTAGCTGTCATGTTAATGTGGGACATGACCTGAACCCAGGTCTTCTGCAAGGGCCATCACTCCAGCCCCCATACACATAATTTTTTATCCTGATAATTTTATTTCCAGAGTATATTCGAAATTGTAACACAAATTCACAAGTAGCTATGTGAAATTAACCTCACTTGTGGACTGATTTCCTATGTCACATTAGCTGCAAACAAAGCAAAAACACTCAAGGGAAGTTTCACACACTTCCCTTGTCCATGCTAGATACACATGCAAAACTACAGAAATGCTAAGCCAGAGGGGATAATATTCTGTTAACAGCTCAGTAGTACAGGCTCTATATCAGTATGCCACCCAGAAAGTTAATGTATCCTACTGTCTTTATTGCCCATTTGTGTGTGTATGTGTGTGTGAGCACACGTGCACATGTGTGTGTGTGTGAGCAGATGTGTGCATGTGTGTGTGTGTGTATGTTTATGTATGGAGGCCAGAAGTCAATCTCCTGCATTGTTTCTCAGGTGCTGTCCAACTGGGATTTATTTTTTGAGAAAAGCTTGCAGTTTGTTTTCCTTGAACTCAATGATGAGGCTAGGAAACCACCTATAGGTGGAAGTTTTTGTCCTGTCTGCAGTTCCCAAATAAACACACTGAGGCTTCTATTAATTACACGCTTGACCAATAGCTCAGGCTTATTACTAACTAGTTCTTACATTTTAAGCTAACCAATATTCCTTATTTACACTCTACCACATGGCAGTACCTTTATTAGCATAGCACTTTCATCTCCTGTTCCCTCTGTATCTGGCCTGGTGACTCCTCACTCTCCCCTTCTCCTTCCCATCTTCCTTAGTTTGGTCTCCCCACCTATACTTCCTCCCTGGCCAATCAGTGTTTTATTAAACCAAATCAAGTGGACAAATCTTTACAGTATGCAAGAGGATTATCCCACAGTATCCACCCATCTCTGGGATTATAAGTACAGCCACCATACCTGACTTTCTTTTTAAAAAATGGGTTCTGGATTCAAACTAAAATTCTTTTGCTTGTACAACAAGGCCTTTACCCATGGAGTCAACTGCTCAGCCTCAATTTCATATCTTCTCATTCATATCACTGAACCAGAAGCTCACTATTTTGCCTAGCAAGTGCCTGGATCTGCCTATCACCACTCCCCAATTCCAGAGTTACAGGCACAGGCAGCTGTGCCTGGATTGTTCTGAGTGTTTGGGACTTGAACTCAAGCCCTCACATTTGCGGAGCAAGCTCTCTTACACATTGAGCTATCTCCCCAGCCCTTCCATCTTTTAAAACACAAAACGGAAAAACAAAACAAAACATAAAACCCCTAAAACTCTGTAGTAAGTGCACCAACCACTCTTTGAAAAATGATTTTGTTCCTTCTACAAAGTACCAGTTCATCAAACAGGTTTTGACTAGATAAACAAATGAACTAAAAGCAGACTTCCCTAGGTTATTAGATGGGCATGAATGAACTGAAAAGAGACTTTGACTGGCAAGTTTCTGATTTAAAGTATTTGAAAGTAGTTTAATTCTTCTTCTCTTTCTATTTTTTGAAACCTTCTCCATCCATCCACCCACTCTTCAAACAACAGCACACTGAACACTATTAGCACTGTCTCCTCTCTTATTTCAGACTTACCTCCTACCAACAACTGCAGCAAATTCTCTCACCTCTGTGACCTTTGTTCATTTTCTTTGCCTCTGCCTTATGCAGTTTCCTTTCACCCAGGCAGTCTCACAGACTTGTTATAATTTAGGGTTAGTTGCGGGTTACAGGATCTCAAAGTAACAGTGATTTACCACACAGGTAGACACGTGTCTCTCTGGGCATAATGATCCAGGCCTCTTCCTCCTCAGGATCTTCCTAGAGTTCTGTTGCAATACTTCAACATGTTTGGTTGTATCTCTCACCCATATTGTCAAAGATGGCTCCCAGTCCTGCCTGTATTCCAGTAAGACATAAGAGAGCGATAAGCAATGGGATGCATGCCTCTTTCCTTTAAATGTGCAATTCAGACATTCCATAGGTAGTTTAAACTCTCATCCCACTAGGCAAGGCTAGTCATACAGCTCACTTCAGTGCAAGGGCATTGCTAGGATAAAGGGACAGCACGCCTTAGTGAAGAGTATCCTGCACTTTGGGTAGCCTTGAATCTAGATCATAATTTTGTAACAACGGAAAAAGACCTTGAATGGAGGTGTCAGGCATGGGTGGGGAACTGCAGTCCCGGAAGTCAGGAGTTATTAAACTCAAATCCAAAGGCCAGGTGTGTGGCATGTCCTTGGAAGCTGAGGGTCAGGAAGGCCTCCAGAACAAGGCCATGAGAACAAAACAGTAAGGCCCTGCTACTGAAGACACTACACATCTTGGTTGCAAAATGCCAGGAAAATAATGCTTCCTCTCTGCTTGTTACCCTTCATAGTGCTGTGGAGGCAGCTGGGGGAGAAAAGTCACCAATGGTCACCCCTATCTTTACCAATTTGCCAAATACCAATTTGCTAGGCAAGACGAGTTTACTGATGTAAGAGGTACAATAGTGGCATGACCTTTATGGGGAAACCAACCGGTTTCTGGTGGGATCAGAGGCCCTCTCTTCTCCATAGGAGATAATACATGTGTGGTATTGTGTATCTGGTCAAAGGCCCAGAGCTTGGGAAGTCATAAACACTGAGGGTGAATCTACTACTTTTGTTTGCTAAATGAACACAGCATCAAACTGCCTCTTAAATAGTTATGTTATGCCTATAGATTGGTGCTGTCCTTAAACATGATCAAAGAAGCTGTCCTTCACAGTGATTGGTGGTTAACTCACGCATGCCTGGTTAAGGTGCCTTGAGCAACATGACTACTGAGTGTTCAGCATTAATAGGGACACCCGTATCACCTTTGTAAGGCTCAGGGAACATCGTGCAAGAAGGGCTAGAAGAATGTAAGAGCAGATTGTTGGGGAGGAGGGCTTGACGTGGCCATGACACTCATGAGTTCACAAGGTCCTCCGATACCTGACTGAGGCCTGTACAAGTTGAGCCAGTAAGCAGGCCTAGACAGAGGAGGGGCTTATGGGGCCCTGCAGCACCCAGGGGAGCTAATGGCAGCCAAAGCAACGTCTCCAAGAGGAAAGGAAGCCATTGTCTTCAGTGCTGTAGCCACTGGTGAGTCTCTTATGCTCCAGTGTGTAGCTACATACCTATGCCCACATGACTGGCTCCTAGCTAAACACGGTGGCTCACAAAGCAGAACCAGAAGCAAACCATGAAAGTGGGATGGAAAGAAGTGGGAAAGAATGGTGGGTGGGAGAGGTCAAGAGAGGGTGGAGGGACAAATGTGTCCAGAAGCTATGTGTGATGTTGTCATAGTAAATTAATAAATATTTCTATTCTTCTGAAAGAAAAAAAAATGTGCTGTGGATGGCCTGAAGTCATGTGTTTATCTGCTAATGTCCCTGTTTCCTGTCTCTTTGATTTGTACCTTTTCTTTAATGCAAGCCCAAGACGACCTAACCATGCTTTCCACTGCTCAAAAGCACTCAAAGGGCTCTTCCCAGACTGCAGAAAACCTCACCACAAAGCATGAACTGAACATTTCCCACGTTCTGAAGACTCAGGCCTCATCCAGCTGACCTCTGGTATCTGTCTCCTTCATGCCTTACTTTCTGTGACTTTACATACACAATTCTGTCTTTGAGGAGATTAACTTCCACCTGACATTTTGTGGGTGGCTTTACAACGAGCTCAGAAGTTCTTTCTGCAGGAAATGTTCATCAGATTTCCATCAGTTAACCTTAACCAGGGTTAACAGCTTAATCATTAACACCTCATATCTGTGCTCACCTGTTCCACTCTTGCCTTTAATGTACTGTGTAGCCATTTACCTGCTTACATGTTGCGCTCAGCACAGCTCTTGGCCACGATCAGCTCAATCACTGCTCCTTAATCTCAATTGCATGGATGAATGAATGAATGAACAAGTGACAGAATGATGACATTACATTCTCTTAATGCTTAATACTTTAAACTTTCCGCACAGAGTCTTTTCTCCATAAGAAATGCTAATGAGCACTTACTTTGATGTACACTTACTTGATTGTATTAGGATATTATCATAATTGCCTAATTTAATCTTAGCAACCCCGGGAGACATATTACTATTCCCATTTTACATGTGGAGTAGCAAGGTGTAGAGAGCTAAATAATGCATCTCATTTCTTTTTTAAGTTTCTTGATTCTAGAGAACGTGGTGGTGGGAGAAGAGAGTTTTGCATGTTATCATGTGTTTGGAAGTGTCCTCACCTGGCAATTGCT
The DNA here is from genome assembly GCA_004026605.1 of Ondatra zibethicus. Classification (NCBI taxonomy): domain Eukaryota; kingdom Metazoa; phylum Chordata; class Mammalia; order Rodentia; family Cricetidae; genus Ondatra; species Ondatra zibethicus. The sequence continues at coordinate 66,082 of PVIU01003071.1, forward strand.
GGACTTGTATGCAACACAGGGTGACCAGGGACATGCTACTGTCCACCTCTGGGCTTCAGTTTTCTCATCCGCAATCGAAGGGGATGGCTCAAGCATCTAAGCTCTTTCCAGATCTCAGAGTCATTGCTTTTCTTCCCTTTGCAGCAACTTGCAATGCGGTCATCCTCCACACCAGTACGCTACAGTCACACAGCTGTGGCTTTGCAGCAACTTGCAATGCAGTCCTCCTCCACACCAGTACCCTACAGTCACACAGCTGCGGCTTTTCTAAAAGTGGGCGCTTTATAAATGTTAAAGCAGTACATGTTAGAGAATAGTCACTTTTGATCCAAAAAGGGAAAACCCCACTCTGCTAAGGAATGAACATTACAGCCTTGGCTGCCACTCAGACTCAAACCATCTCAGAACAGAAGCTATCCAATGACATCGTTTAAAAGACTGTGTCTACATATATTTGGCCACCAAATAAAATTTAAACATCGAGATATATTAACTGAGAGAGCACATACATGTATCCTGGATTTTCTCCATGGCATGGCTTCATAAAGGCTCCCGGGCAGTTCTATGCAACCCTCACGTGTGTCGAGGCATTCTATGAAGACTCCCTATTTGAGTAACATCGAGAATCTTGAGAGGTCTCCCCCTTTCTCCATTTGGTTCTGAAAAACAGTTGAAAGCAGGGCAAAGTTGTTCAGCAGATGGAGATAAATATATCATCTTTGTTGGTGGTAAAGATAGTATTGTTGGAGAATATGGCATACATTTGTAACCAAGGAAGCTTCCTGTACTGAAAGCTAGAATTAGTCAAACCCACCCAGCCCTAGTAGACTGGGGTGAGCTTGATCCCTAGTAAGCACACTGAGCAAATGTGTTCAGTTTCTCCTTATAAAGCCACTGTGGCAGAGGCTGCAAGTTACCAATTCAAACATTTTTCTCCTCTTCTTTGGGTATTCACTTTCAAAATTTAGCAGAGTATAGTAGCTTCCCAGAATAGAGAGTGCATCTCCATGCCTCATTTGCAGCTAAAGGGTGTGGTTTTGTTACAGGAGCAAGGGGAAGAACTGCTCTCAGTTTTTGAGAACAAAGGAAGTCTGGGCTTTTGTCCTCATTTTCTTCCTCCATTCTGGCAAAAAGAACACAAGAGTTAGACTGGCCATTTTGGCCCATGAAATGGAATTATTAACTTTAATGGCAGTGAGTAAACTATAAGGAACCTGTTGTGGAATATTACTTCAGCTGGGCAAAGGTGTGCCACATTTGTTTTTGCTGCCTTTGCTAATGATGGAAAGATGTTTTACATTTGTTTCTGCTGCATTTGTTTATTTAATTATGTAAAGGTGTGTTGCATTTGTTTCGCCTTTGCTGCCTTAGGCACCTGATTGGTCTAATAAAAAAGCTGACTGGCCAACAGCTAGGCAGCCAAGGGATAGGTGGGGATGGGGGACAGAGGGAATAAGTAGGAAGAGGAATCTAGGCTCCAGAGAAGAAGCCAAAGGAGAGAATGAAGGAGAAAAGAAAGGGTTATGCCTGGGACCGGAAGCCAGGGAACTGCCAGCCAGTCGGTCAGACAGCAGAAGCAGTGAAAGTAAGATATACAGAAGGAAAAAAGCAAAAAGCCGCAAGGCAAATGTAGACAAAGAGAAAGAAGTCAAGTTAAAAAGCTAGCCAGAAATGAGCATAAATGAAGGCTGAGGATTCATAATTAATAATAAGCCTTTATGTCATGATTTGGGAGCTGGTTGGTGGCCTAAAATCATAAAGGCTGGTACAGAAGTCTTGGATCACTTACTTTGGCTTTTTTTCTTGTGGAGAACAACTTATAGCTTGTTGAAACCTCTTTAAGTTGGGACCTTCTGTCACTCATGACTAAAATATTTTAATGCACCACACAAATTATAGCATGCCCACAAAGATTATGTTTGTTACAAAGTGATTAAGAGGCAGGGTTGATAGGCATAGTTCACTGATTGCTGTCATTTCCTACATGAGAAAAGAGGAAAGAATGTTCCCTTCCTGAAAAGTTTAGTAGTTCAGCAAAAGTTCTATCTACTTGCTCTGTATTAAGTATAGCTTTCATTTTAATTATTGATTAATTTTCATAATTCTCATATCCCAGATATCAATATCCCTTTTTCACAGATGTGGAGTTAGAGACAGTTAGATAACTGCCGAGATCTGAGTTCTGGAAGTGAAGGAGCTTAGATGAAAGTCAGGCAGCCTAACTAGAGCCGACACTCTCACAGAATCAGGCAATATCTTGTGAGGGACCAGATCAGAGACAGGCTGGTGCTATCTCAGGGAAGGGATGAACACATTTAGACTCCATGAAGAAGCTGGTCACTGCTCTGCGGCCACCACAATTATGATGTATTACTCTCCCATATTGCTTTTTTTGTCACTATTTTTCATTGATTTTTATTGAGCTCTACATTTTTCTCTGCTCCCCTCCCTGCCTCTCCCTTCCCCCTCAACCCTCTCCCAAAGTCCCCATGCTCCCAATTTACTCAGGAGATCTTGTCTTTTTCTACATCCCATGTAGATTAGATCTATGTATGCCTCTCTTAGAGTCCTCATTGTTGTCTAGGTTCTCTGAGATTATGGTTTTTAGGCTGGTTTTCTTTGATTTATGTTTTAAAACTACTTATGAGTGAGTACATGTGATAATTGTCTTTTTGGGTCTGCGTTACCTCACTCAAAATAATATTTTCTAGCTCCATCCATTTGCCTACAAATTTCAAGATGTCGTTATTTTTTTTCTTCCGTGTAGCACTCCGTAGTATAAATGTACCACATTTTCCTTATCTATCCTTTGGTCGAGGGACATTTAGGTTGCTTCCAGGTTCTGGCTATGACAAACAATGCTGCTATGATCATAATTGAGCACATGTCCTTGTGGCATGATTGAGCATCCTTTGGATATATACACAAAAGTTGTATTACTGGGTCTTGGGAAGGTTGTTTCCTAATTTTCTGAGAAATCGCCACACTGATATCCGAAGGGGTTGTACCGCCTTGCATTCCCACCAGCAATGCAGAAGTGTTCCCTTTACCCGACAACCTCTCCAGCATAAGCTGTCATCAGTGTTTTTGATCTTGGCCATTCTTATAGGTGTAAGATGGAATCTCAGAGTTGTTTTGATTTGAATTTCTCTGATGACTAAAGATGCTGAACATTTCCTTAAGTGTCTTTCAGCCATTTTAGATTCCTCTGTTGAGAGTTCTCTGTTTAGGTCTGTACTCCATTTTTTAAATTGGATTATGTGATCTTTTGGTGTCTAATTTCTTGAGTTCTTTGTATATTTTGGAATTCAGACCTCTGTCTGATGTGGGGTTAGTGAAGATCTTTTTCCATTCTGTATGCTGTCATTTTGTCTTGTTGACTGTGTCTTGTGCTTTAACAGAAGCTTTTCAGTTTTAGGAGGTCCCATTTATTCATTGTTTCTCTCAGTGTTTGTGCTGCTGGGTTTATATTTAGGAAGTGGTCTCCTGTGCCAATGTGTTCAAGTGTACTTCCCACTTTCTCTTCTATAAGGTTCAGTGTGGCTAGCTTTGTGTTGAGGTCTTTGATCTATTTGGACTTGAGTTTTATGCATGGTTATAGATATCGGTCTATTTTCATTCTCCTACATGTTGATCTCCAGTTATGCCATCACCATTTGTTAAATATACTTTCTGGCTTCTTTGTCAAAAATCAGGTGTTCAAAGATGTGTGGATTAATATCCGGGTCTTCTATTCGGTTCCATTAGTCCTCCTGTCTGGTCTTATGCCAATACCAGGCTGTTTTCAGTACTGTAGCTCTGTAGTAGAGATTGAAGTCAGGGATTGTGATGCCTCCAGAAGTTCTTTAATTATACAGGATTGTTTTTTGGTATCCTGGGATTTTTGCTTTTCCATTTGAAGTTGAGTACTCTTCTTTCAAGGTCTGTGAAGAATTTTGCTGGGATTTTGATGGGCATTGCGTTGAATCTGTAGATTGCTTTTGGTAAGATTGCCATTTTTACTATGTTAATTCTACCTACCCAAGAGCATGGGAGATCTTTCCACTTTCTGGTGTCTTCTTCAATTTCTTTCTTTAAAGATTTAAAGTTCTTGTCATTCAAGTCTTCCACTTCTTTGGTTAGTTACTCTGAGATATTTTATGCTATTTGTGGCTATTGTGAAGGGTGTTGTTCCTCTAATTTCTTTAACAGCTCATTTATCATCTGTGTACAGGAGGGCTACTGAGTTTTTTGAGTTAATCTTGTATCCTGCTACATTTCTGAAAGTGATGTAGAAGTTGAGTTGTAGAAGTTCCTTGGTTGAATTTTTGGGATCACTTATGTAAACTATCATATCATTAGCAAACAGTGAGAGTTTAACTTCTTCTTTTCCAATTTTTAACCCCTTGATCTCCTTTTGTTGTCTTATTGCTCTAGCTAGGACCTCAAGAACTCTACTGAATAGATATGGAGAGAGTGGGCAACCTTGTCTTGTTCCTGATTTCAGTGGAATTGCTGGGAGTTTCTCTCCATCTAGTTTGATGTTGGATGTTGGCTTGCTGTATATTGCCTTATTACGTTTAGGTATATTTCTTGTATCCCTGCTCTCTGCAAGACCTTTATCATGAAGGGTTGTTGTATTTTGTTGAAAGCTTTTTCGGCATCTAATGAGATGATCATGTGGTTTTTATTTTTCAGTTTGTTTGTATGGTGTATTATGTTGACATATTTTCATATGTTAAAACATCCCTGCATCTCCGGGATGAATCCAACTCGATCATGGTGGATGTTGGTTCTGATGTGTTCTTGGATTTGATTTGCCAGTATTTTTTTTTTTTTTAGTATTTTTGCATCAGTGTTCATGAGTGAGATTGGTCTGTAATTCTCTTTCTTAGTAATGTGTTTGTGTGCTTTGGGCATCAGGGTAATTGTAGCCTCATAAAAAGAGTTTGGCAATGTTCCTTCTGTTTCTATTGTGTGGAATAATTTGAGGAGAATTGGTATTAGTTCTTTGAAAGTCTTGTAGAATTCTGAGCTGAAACCATCTGGACCTGGGCTTTTTTTTGGTTGGGAGACTTTTGATTGCTGTTTCTATTTCTTCAGCAGTTCAGTCTGTTTAATTTGCTTATCTGGTCTTGATTTAATTTTGGTAATTGATATTTATCCAGAAAGTTGTCCATTTCCTTTAAGTTTTCCAATTTTGTGGAGTACAGGTTTTCGAAATATGACCTGATGATCCTCTGTATTTCCTCCATGTCTTTTATTATGTCCCCCTTTTCATTTCTGGTTTTGTTAATTTGGATATTCTCTCTCTGTTTTGGTTAGTGTGGATAAAGGTTTTTCTATTTTGTTGATTTTCTTGAAGAACCAACTCTTTGCCTCATTGATTCTTTGTATTGTTTTCTTTGTTTCTATTTTGTTGATTTCAGCTCTCAATTTGATTATTTCCTGCCGTCTAGTTCTCTTAGGTGACTTTGCTTCTTTTTGTCCTAAAGTTTTCAAATGTTCTGTTAATTCACTAGTGTGGGATTTTTCCAGCTTCCTTATATATTTATCCAGCTTCCATATGCATTTAGTGCTATGAACTTCCCTCTTAACATTGCTTTCATTGTGTCCCATAAATTTGGGTATGTTGTGTGGTCATTTTCATTGAATATTAGGAACTCTTTAATTTCTCCCTTTATTTCTTCCTTGACCTATTGATGATTCAGGTTAGCATTGTTTATTTTCCATGTGTTTGTGGGTTTTCTGGAATTAGTATTGCTGTTGAGTTCTAGTTTTAAATCATGGTGATCTGATAAGGTACATTGGGTTTCTCCATTTTTTTTTGTATTTGTTGAGGTTTGTTTTGTTACTGAGTATGTGGTCAATTTTTGAGAAGGTTCCATGAGGCACTGAGAAGAAGGTATATTCTTTTCTGTTTGGATGGAATATTCTATAGATGTCTGTTAAGACCATTTGAGTCATAACATCTGTTAGTTCTCTTATTTCTCTGTTCATTTTTTGTCTGACTGACCTGTCCAGTGGTGAGAGGGGAGTGTTGAAGTCTCCCACTATTACTGTGTGGGGTTTAATGTATGACTTAAGCTTCAGCAGTGTTTCTTTTACATATGAGGGAGCCTTTGTATTTGGGGCATAGATGTTCACTATTGAGATTTTCTCCTGATAGAATTTTTCCAGTGACTAATATGAAATGACCTTCTTTGTCTCTTTTGACTTATTTTTGCTTGAAGTCTATTTTGTTAGATATTAGGATAGCTATACCCACTTGTTTCTTAGGTCCATTTGATTGGTATATTTTTTCCCAACCCTTTACTCTGTGACAATGTCTGTCTTTGACATTGAGATGTGTTTCTTGTATGCAGAAGAAGAATGGATTCTCTTTTCGTATCCAATCTGTTAGCCTGTGCCTTTTTATAGGCAAGTTGAGTCCATTTACGTTAAGGGATATTAATGACCAGTGATTGCTATCTCCTGTTAATTTCATTGTTGATGATGTTAATTTGTGCGGTTTTTCCCTTCTTTGGGATTTGCTGCTATGAGACGATCCATTGTCTGTGTTTTTGTTGGTGTAGCCAACTTTCTTGGGTTGGAGTTTTCCTTCTAGCATTTTGTGTAGGCCTGGTTTTGTGGCTAGATATTGGTTAAACCTGGTTTTGTCATGGAATATCTTGTTTTGCCCTTCTAGAGTGATTGAAAGTTTTGCTGGGTATAGTAGTCTGGACTGGCATCCGTGGTCTCTTAATGTCTGTATATTGACCACGACCTTCTGGCTTTCATTGTCTCCAATGAGAACTCAGGTGTAATTCTGATAGGTCTACCTTTATATGTTACTTGGCTTTTTCTTTGCAGCTCTTAATATTCTTTCTTTATTCTGTATGTTTGGTGTTTTGATTATTATGTGGCAAGAGGACTTTTTTTTTTTTTTTTTTTTTTTTTTTTTTTTTTTTTTTTTTTTTTTTTTTTTTTTTTTTTTTTTTTTTTTTTTTTTTTTTTTTTTTTTTTTTTTTTTTTTTTAAGATCCAGTCTATTTGATGTTTTGTAAGCTTCTTGTATCCTCATAGGCATATAATTCTTTTGGTTGGGAAAGTTTTCTTCTATGAATTTGTTAAATATATTTTCTGTGCTTTTGCACAGAATTCAGAATTCTGCTCTCCTATCACATCAAACTTGTCCTTCCTAGCTCATGTCATCTTTTTATATGTCTTCTCTGCTACTTGCACTGTCCTCCTTTTGCCTTCTCTAAGGGACACAATTCTACCTACTTTATTATCCAATAACACTACTGCTTTCTCTAAGAAGGAGAGAACTAGCCAGTCATTTGCAATGCTGAAAGCCTGGCTAGGAAAGGGCTTTGCACCAGACACTGCATTGGATAGTCTTTCTAGTCCCTTAAGGTCACTGTGAATATTGACGATATGCCACACTCTCCAAAGACTCTCCTGTACAGTTCTCTTAGTATCTTTATGCAAAGGTTGGTCATGTTGAACTTCTTCTCCTTCTTCTATACCTATTATTCTTAGATTTGGCCTTTTCATGGTGTCCCATATTTCCTGGATGTTCTGGGTTAAGGTTTTGTTAGATTTAATGTTTTCTTTAACTGATGAGTCTATTTCTTCTGTTGTATCTTAAGTGCTTGAGATTCTCTCTTCCGTCTTTTGTATTTTGCTGTTTATACATGTGTTTGTGGTTCCTGATTGTTTTCTTATGATTTCTGTTTCTATAATTCCCTCGGCTAATGTTTTCTTTATTGTGTCTATTTCAGATTTCAAGTCTTGAATAGTTTCTTTCATATGTTTGATTTCTTTTTCTTGGTTTTCTTTAAGGGATTTGCTGATGTCTTCCAATTTTTTGTTTGTCATTTCCTCCATTTCTTTAAAGGAATTTCTCATTTCCTCTTTAAGAGTTTCAAAAATTCTCTTCAAGTTATTTTTTAGGTCATTTTCTTCTGCTTCATCCATATTCAGTTGTTCAGGTGTCGCTGTTGTAGGGTCTTTATGTTTTAGTGGTGTTGTGTTGCTCCTTGTGGTGTTATGTGTGTTCTTACCTTTTCTACTCATCTTTTTCTCTAATAGGTGTGGTTGGGGCTGTCTGAGATTCTGTTGAATAATCTTCTAGGTGCCAGTGAATCCAAAGCTCATATGGTTGTTCCTCATGGTACAGTCAGTGTCACAGTTCTAGTTACCCTGTTGGTTACTCTGTGTTCCTGGAGATAGCTCAGCGCTCCTGTGCTTTGCTCTGCTCCCTTGGAGTTTGCTGTTTCAGGCCTACTTTGGCCTAGGTTACCAGCTTTGACCTGTTTCTGTAAATCCTGGTCTGGATCCTCTCCTGCAGAAGTCCCTGGCTTGGAGTTGGTCCTGCAAAGGTTTATGGCTCTGGTCTACTGCCTGGGAGTTCCCAGGCTCGGGTGTGCCCAGAACTGTAACACAGAATTTAAAAGAAAGGAAAAGCTAAGTTATAGACAAACAGAAATTTGTACAGCAGGCAGGAGCCAAGTGAAGAGCAAGCCTAAGGCTCTGGAGCCCCTTTTCCAGGCCTAGAATCAGCTCATCTCCCCAGACATCCACCTGGGTTCTCCACCATCCCCGCTGTCCCCCACCAATGTGTTCAAATGTAAATGGCTCAGGCTTACTCCCTCAGAGGTCCCAGACTCACACCTGGCCCCGCCAGGATCTCTGGTTCCTGCCTACTCCCTCAGAGGTCTCAGATTCACGCCCAGACTGGTGGAGGTCCTGGCTCAGGCCTAGTTCCTTGAAGGTCTTAGACTCATGCCCAGGCCCACAGGGGTCCTGGCTTAGGTCTACTCCCTTCAAGGTCCCAGATTCACATCAAGATGCTCAGCGGTCTCTGGCTTTGGGTCACTCACTCAGCAGTTACTCTCCTGTACCTGTTTTGGTGGAGATCGCTGACTCTGGCTACCCTTCAGTATTTCAAAACACCGCATATTCAGAATTCTACTCTCCTATCACATCAAACTTGTCCTTCCTAGCTCATGTCATCTTTTTATATGTCTTCTCTGCTACTTGTACCATCCTCCTTTTGCCTTATCTAAGGGACACATTTCTACCTACTTTATCATCCAATAACACTACTGATTTCTCTAAGAAGGAGAGAACTAGCCAGTCATTTGCAATGCTGAAAGCCTGGCTAGGAAAGGGCTTTGCACCAGACACTGCATTGGATAGTCTTTCTAGTCCCTTAAGGTCACTGTGAATATGGACGATATGCCATACTATCCAAGGACTCTCCTGTACAGTTCTTTTAGTATCTGTATGCAAGGGTTGGTCATGCTTTCTACTGTGTTCCTACAATCTTAATATAAATATATATAAGAGGGAGTTTGAATTGCTACTATAACAGCCAAAGCCATTTATGACTTTTGTCTCTCATTGTTTTTATATCTTATCAAAACAAAACTGAATGAACTTTGGCTATGTGTCCAAAGATATCTTTCAGTTTTCCACCTCATCCAGCCATGGCATCAGATTTCTTTATACATGGTTGTCCAGTGTGTCAATGAAGGCCTTTAGATCAGTGACTACTTCTGGTTCTATCTGCTGGGAGCAGGATAGTTACTCATGTATAAGCATGCAAAGTGTACTCCTGACTGACTGACTGACTAGATGTCATCAGCTCTCCTATATGAATAGCAACAGAAGGCAAAGCATTTCTAGGAAGATCCAAGATTGGGAAAGATGGGTGTGTTCGCTCAAGCTTTCATAGGATAACTCAAACTGTGACTAACCACTGGGTTCTGAGCCATCCACAGGAACTTTAAAATTCAAACTAGAAATCAGCCTATTGTAGGAGGGAAGAAACCCAATTGTCAGCTTTCTCAGACATGCTGATATGTTTCCCTTAGGATAGCTGGGTTAGCTGTTTAGTTTCTGGAGAAGCTTCTATATTCTTCTCCATAGTAGCTGTACTGACTGAATATGCACAAATGCCTCATAACAAAATGAACTGAGAAAAGAATTATGGTTTACATATACCATGGGGTGTTATTCAGCCATAAAGACAAGAGTATCCATTATAGCCAAATGCATACAAGTGGGCATGCTATACTAAGTAAGCAAAAATATACAAAAGACAGATGTCATACATTCTCATCCACATGGAGATGTCAAAAAATGGTAGTTAGAAAGTGTAATGGTGTTTGCCAGAGGCCAGGAATAATGTTCTTAAACAGTGAGAAAGAGATAATAAGGTCCAGTGTTCTGTAGCACAGCAGAGTTCACAAGAACCTGTCATGTCATTCACGAATTCTTAGAGGGCAGAAAAACCAAAGATTCCAAATGGTTAGCTGACTACAAAGACATGAAAGCACTGTTCTCATTTGCTCATACATATTACATATTGCAGATTTTGAAGCATTGCACATCACCCTATTACATGGGTGTTTGCAATCACCACAGTCTGGAAAGAATGTAAGGGCTAGAGGATGAGGAGCTCTATGAAATGTCTCTGGACACAGTGTGGCTACTGAACACAAGAACTCCCAGCAGTGATGGAGATTGCCTTCACAATACCTGTACTGGATAAAGCCAGTGTGGATGGGGGCAGGGGCACACAAAGCCCCCACAGCCTGTGGATGAGCTGTTGGCCCTTGATGGCTATGGTGGAGGTCAAGAGTCACTGTTTGTGAAGGGTGTGGCTATTGGTAAGTTGCTCAGTGGATGGGTCCACACTTGGATACACACACACACACACACACACACACACACACACACACTTTAAGGACATGAACCTGTTAGGGAAATGTGTTGGGGGAGCTCTGGGGTATTAGGATGCTCTAGTGGGTATATATGGTCAATAAATGTTTTATATGTGATTGGAAATTTCAAAGAATAAATAAAAATATAATTCCAAAATCATGTTTAACAAAATAGGAATGTTGCCTTGATTAGATCATTGTACAGTGTAAACAGATATCAAATCACTGCACTGTTCCACATAATTTAATACAATTAAAATAATAATATTAAGAGAAAGAATAGCACATCGGACTGGAAATTCTAATTTGTACTTCTGGTTCAAGGAGAGGACAGACCCAAAGGTTCCCATAAATCTTTTAATTTTTTTAAAAATTCCTCCATTTTTATTACAGGTGTTCATAAATAGGTTAATTATAGTCTTGGATCATGATATAAGCTGTTAGTGTTTTTTGAGATTTCGTTTATTTTTATTTTATGTGTATGGGTGTTTTGACTTGCATGTCTGTCTGAGCACTGTGTGCATGCAGTTCCCATGGCGTTCCTTGACCTAGAGTTACAGACTGGTAGCCGACCTGGGGGTGCTGGTAATGGCACCCAGGTGTGACTGAACAGTGCCTTCTGCTGTACACATCTCAACGCCGCACATGGTGTCTCATAGGCTGTGACTTTTCCAGACGGGGCACGGAAGCTCCTGCAGGTGGTCAACTTGCTCCCTGAAGCTGTAGATTTCACAGACATGAGGGAGAGCAGGAGTCTGTTGTTTTTATGTTTGACCTTGGCCAGCTCTCAAAGCTCTGTTGATCTGATGAGGCCCTTCGGGAGAGTCTCTCTTTTGATCCAAATCTATTGTTGGGGACCTTAATTACCTTTAAAAATATTTGTTTTATTCTTTTTAAATTATGTACACATTTGTGTGAGTTTGTGTGTGTGCATGTGTGTGCAGGCGTGTGAGTGTGTGATTGTGCACACACATGTGCGCACATGAGTGTGGGTGCCATGGAGGGCAGAGGCAGTGGATCTAGGCAGTTGTGAGTTCCCTAGGGGGTGGGGATGCTAGGAATAGAACTCCCTTCCTGTAAGAGCAGCAAGTGCTCTTACCCAGTGAACCATCTCTCCAGCCTCCACATCCCCACTCCCCCAGTTAAAAACCCCACATCTTTGCCATACAATATCACTTAATCACAAGCTTCACAGCCCATCCACTTTGTCCTGCTGTATTAGTTAGAATCAAACTTCAGGTCCCTCACTTCAGGTGATGGGATTGTATGAGTGTGGATCACTGGGGCTCATTTTAGAAATCTTCCTGCCCCCCACCTTAATGAAATTCTAATAAACTGATGTAGTCATCTCCCTTCCTCTCAAATATTTCCCCTCTCATTTTCCCTTTTCCTGTGGGTACATTTATTTTAAGATTTCCTTTCTGGTCACTTAGTGTTTGTGTTATTAGTGTTTGTCTATATTGATATATGCTTTACAACTCATTCACTTTAATTGCTATTTAAGGGTCCATTGAACGAATGTTTATAAGATACATTTATCCAGTCTCATGTTAATAGATGTTTGGATTGCTTTTAAAGTTTTTTTTCTATTGTAAAAAATGCTGATATGAACACTTTTATGTATGTCTCCTGTAGGTGGATAAGAATGTATTTTGAGACTATATGTAGGAATGAAATTTTCAGGTCACAGAATATATGAATTTAACTTAAGTATAGAATGTCAAATGTTTCCAAATTTACATTCCATCAGCAGTGGATAGATCCTGTCTCTATTTTATTTCTAACGCTTGGCATGGATGGATTTTTATATTTTTGCCTATAAAAAGCATGAAAATTGGTACCTTATTCTGGCCTTAATTTGCATTTCCCTGCTCAGTGATTATTTTAAACAGTCTTCATAGGTTTGCTATCATGCACTTCTGTGAAAGATACGTTTGTGGCTTTGCCCTTCCTTAATTGAGTTGTTATTTTAATATTTATTTGTAGCCATTATTTTTAAAATTACTACTATTATTATTATTAACATTCTGACTGCAGTTTTCCCTCCCTTCTATCCTCCCAGTCCCTCCCCTACCTCCCTTCTGCCCCCATCCACTCCTCCTCCATTTTTACCCAGAAAAGGGCAGGTCTCCTATGAATATAAACAAAACATGGCAAATCAAGTTGCATAAAGTCTAGTCACCTCCCCTCATATTAAGGCTGGACAAGGCAACCCAGTATGAGGAAAAGGGTCCTAAAAGCTGGCAAAAGAGTCAGAGGCAGCCCCTGCTTCCACTGTTAGGAGTCCCAAAAGAAGACCAAGCTATACAACTATAACATATATACAGAGGGCCTAGGTAAGTACCATGCAGGCTCCCTGGTTGTCTGTTCAGTCTCTGTGAGTCCCTATAAGTACAGGTTAGTTGATTCTGTGGGTTGTTCTTTAGTGTCAATCCCTCTGGCTCTTACAATTCTTCCTCCCTCTCTTCTGCAGGATTCTTTGAACTCTTCCTAAAGTTTGACTGTGGGTCTCTGTCTCTGTTTCCATCATTTGCTGAATAAAGCCTCTCTGATTGGATTAGGTACCAATGTGTGAGTATAGCAGAATATCATTAGGCTTCATGACATTTACATTTTTTGCCAGTCCTGTTTGGTTCGATCCTAGGTCTCTAGGCTATCCAACCACTGTGTCCTAGCATTACAAGCAATGTCAGGCATGGGTTCCCTCTTGTGACATGTGTTTCAGGCTGGATCAGTCATTGGTTGGCCACTCTCACAAATCTTTACCCCTGCACATCTTGTAGGTATGGCAAATTGTAGGTCAAAGATTATGTGGTTGGGTTGGTGCCCCAATTCCTCCACTGCAAGTCTTGCCTGGTTACAGGAAATGGACAGTTCAGGTTCCATATCCCCCATTGCTAGGATTCTTAGCTGGGATCACCCCTGTTGATCCCAGGGAGTTTCCATTGCACTAGGTTTCTACCAAACCCTGAAATATCCCCCATTTCCAGTTGTCTCTTCCAGCAATCTCCCAACTTGATTCCTCCTGTTTCCATTACTACCAGTCCCAAATCCTCCCCATGATTTAACCTTCCCAGAGAGATCCAAGCATCTCCCCTTGAACCCTCCTTGTTGCTTAGTTTTGTTGGATCTGTGGATTGTAGCATGGTTATCCTTTACAACTAATATGCACCTATAAGCGAGTATATACCATGCTTGTCCTTCTGGGTCTGGTTACTTCACTCAGGATGATATTTTTTTTCTGGTTCCATCCATTTGCCTCCCAATTTAATGACATCATTGATTTTAGCAGTTGAGTAATAATCCATTGTGTAAATGTACCACATTTTCTTTATCCATTCTTTGGTTGAGGGGCATCTAGGTTGTGTCCAGTTTTTGGCTATTACAAATAAAGCTGCTATGAACATAGCTGAGCAAGTGTCCTTCTGGTATGATGGAACATCCTTTGGGTATATTATGTAGGCATCCTTGATTGGCATGGTTTTCCTTTTCTTATAAATGCAAGGAAGTTGGAAATGATCCCTCAATCCCTTTGTGGATTGGAATGATAACTACTGCTATAGTTTTTTCTTAAAGCTGATATGAGATGTGGCAATGGGAAGTTGTAGGTAAGACTGAAAAGTATACTGAAAGCAGTTGGTGGTTTGTTTTAGAGGTTGAAAATTAGATAAATATAGAAATATCCCTTTCAGCTGAGAGGCACCTAGTACAGTTGATTGAATACACAGACGTTTGCACTGGATCAATGAGTCTAAAACTTGACTTTAGCCATTGCTAATTCCAGGACCTTAAGTGATTTACATAAATTTCATGCCTCAGTTTCCTTATCTAACAAATTGGAAGAGTGATAGTATATATTCTATTTGCATTTTGAAAATTAAGCAAATTAATACTAAGAGTATTGTCCAGCACATAATAAGCACTGTCTTAGTATTTGATGAGGGTATTATTTAATGAGAATTTCTGCCTCCTGTTGATTGATAGGCCAGTATTCTTATGATATGATGGAAGACAGCCATTTTCATATACTCACATTCATTTAATATTGAGTCATTTCTAACAAAGCAAAATGGATTCTTTTATGAATATCTCTGAGTAGGCACTCAACAGATGATGGAACTAAACCCAGGCTACAAACATGTACATATAATAAAATCATACAAAGGATGTGCCATATTATCTATAATTCTTCCCAGAAACTCTCCCTGAGCTTTCTTTAACAGCCTGTGCCTCTGTAAGGGATGTTGAATTACTTACTCCAGGCTGCTCAAGGAAGCGTGACACCAACACATGACAGAACTTAAATTAAACTGCTTTGTGAGTCTGAAATCACATTTTAAGGCGATATGCATTATCCGAGTAAAACGGACTGTCAATTATTTGAACAAAGAGAAGCAGTATTGTTCGGTATTGGCTATCTTTCCCCAACTAATAAATTGTATTCATATCTATTTTTCTACCTTTTCCTTTGTTCTGCAGGGCCTTTCTTAAGACTGCTGAATCTGTAGGTAGTCTTATCCACTCCTGGCAGATGGAGTGCAATTCTGCTAGTGGATAAATATTTAACACCCATTAAAGCTTATATATCTCACTCTTCTGAGCAAGCAGCATCCTGTTGTATTTAGAACCACCTGCATTCAGCGTTCAGGACACAGAATGGCTTTGCTTGTGGTTGAGCTAGAAACTAGAGGCACAAACTTTGGAGACTGTGTGTAAGCTTGGGAAGATAGTAATTATGCTAATATGAGTATTAATAATGCAAGATGTAAAAACAAAAACACTTACCAATTTCAAGACATACATATTCATTTCCTCTTCCCATCTTCTTCCTCCACACTCTGAACTCATCCCAAGGTCAAAACATCAGAGGCAGGCGGCCCTTCTCTAACCAGTACTGGTTTCTGAAAAGCAGAAGAAATTGATAATAATATTACCTACCATTGGAGCTAGACTTTCCAAAAAGGTTTGATCCAAGATATGTACCTCATTAGAGACATTCTAATTTATTCTTCAATTTAAAAATAAGGGGAAGTTTGATATATGAGTAGGTAATCTTGGATTTATTGGAAGGACCAGGCTTTTCTTTCCTGGTGTCAAAGTAACAATAGATGGATTAATGTTCGCAGGATGCCCCGTCACTTGATATAACACAGCTCCTTAGGCTAAGTTCTTAATATAGACTTAATATGATCATTGGCAGGCATTCTGGTTGACTGTTGCTGTATAACAAATGCCCTAAAAGCACTGGCTTAAAAATACACTATCATCACCATAATCATCTCACCACCACCATCATCATCTCTCCTGGCTCTATGGGAGTTGGGGTTTAGGTTTGCAATCTCTGATAAGGTGTCTCATGTAATTACAGCTAAACAGATGTAGGACCTGAGGTCATCAGAAAGCTCACCTGGAATGGACACCTAGGGTGGCCCCATATCTCATAGACCAGCTCTCTCGGGTCTCAACCATGTGGCATTATTCAGTTATATCTTGTTCTTCAAGGAAATTTAAGACCAACCCCAAATTTTCCCAGATAATAGGGTGGCAAATGGGTACAAAGAGAAAGGAATTGATGGAAATCGTCTCCAGGGAAAAGCTGTTTTTCTGCCTCCATTCTTTAAGCATTCTTCAGGAGACTCACACTGTTAGCAACACGGGGTCTTGTACTTGCCAGTTAACAACTTTTCACACTTCACATCTCAGCTGAAGCATAATGTTTCTTGGGTCAGCTTTAAAAGGACCCAGCATTAGATTAAGTTCCTTTGTATTTTTCTTGTATAGCAATTTGTACTTTCACATCTCTATGACTATTGTCTTAATGTGTCACCAGTACTGGACTGAACCCCACAGAGGCGAGTTTTTTTGTTTGTTTGTTTGCATGCTCTGTGTTGATTCCGTGGACTTAATATATTGATGGTTATTGGTCAGTGCTCAGGAAATAGTTTTAGTGAATGAATTTATGAATAATTAACATGAACAATGCAACCTTTCAACTGGCTTCTGTGGTTCACATAAGGATTTCCATGAAGGAGAGACAGAATCCCTTTTCATTATTTTGTAATATTTACTGTGTGTTCAGAGCTAGCAACCATGCCTAAGATGAGATGCGCAGGGGTTTAGATCTGAAGACAAACAGGCAGAAGTGAATTCTGCCTTCATGGTCTACCTAGGTAGACCCGAAGTAACCAAAGAGCCACAGTTATGAGCAGAGGGTGCAAGAATGGGGCAGGGCAGATGCCCATGGATGTATATTCAGTCTCTCTCTCTCTCCCTTTCTATCTTCCTACACCTTTTCATTTTAAAACATACAGATTACAAAAGAAGAACTGCTGGTTAATGGTGTAGCATGAATGAGAATTACACTTGTTGGTATATTTTGAATTTATTGATGACTGGAGAATACACTTCTTTGATGAAAAGATAGAAAGCACAACCACGTTTTATGATAAAAATGCTATAGTTTGGATCAGCAGGGGGTTGAAAATATCATAGTGTCAGAGGTTGAATATTCAAATTTTGCATCATACATATAAAACTCACCCTTGAATCTGCTCTGGATATAGTCCACTTAAGTATTAATCTAAATGTGAGTAAAAACAGCAGGTTTAAATTTATGCAATAGTGATGAAGTTAATTTCAGGTCAGTTGTTTATCATTCTCTGACACCTAGAGAGTTAACATCTAGTACAATGAGTTTAGGGGTTAAGAATTTTCTTCTGAATGTGAGATTGATAGGGGATTCTCAGTGAAAGGGAAATATGATTGTATTTATACTTAAAAGAAATGTCCCAGATGTTGAGTTGAGCCTAGAGTATAGTTTATGTGAGGTGCAAGAAGACCAGTCAAAAAGCTATTAGAAATGGTCTAACTGTGACTAGGAGATAAGCCAAGAACCAAAGGGTAAGTCTCTAGAATAGCAACAACAAAAAAAGATTTAAAACCATGTCATATGTGTGCTTTAAAATTCGAGGATGTACTTAAAAATTTCAGGTGGGAATATGAGAGGTGCCTTTAAATCAATGACAGGCTGTTGTATAGAAGATAGATTAAAATTATTCTGAGTCCTCAGACTGTGACTGCACAGAGCGGACCACGGAGTGATCAGCTCCCCAGCTGGACAGCCCAGTCTCTAGGCCCTTGGTACTTAGCCAAACGCCTGGGCCCCTCCCCAACCTGCTTCAGTGAAGGACGCGTAAAAGAAATCCCACACTAGCTCAGAATTGAGTATAATAGAGGGTTATTTATTTAGGGGTGGACTCACAGATCACTATCCTCTGCCGTAACGGGGAACAGCAACTGAATCCTGCAGCCGAAAAAGAGGCCCAACTCGCGCTTTACATCAGCATATACAGTATAAGAGGCAATGTCCAAGTGGGCGGGTAACTTAAAGGCTACTGTTGGTAGGAATTCCTACAGCACCTCAGCTTCAATAACTGGCCAGCAGACAGCCTTCTGCAGGTAGGCTGCTATACCCCCCTCTCCTGCACTGATCAGACCCTGTAAGCTACAAGTCCCACTCTGCCCCCAAACCCACCCATCCCCAGAGACCCCAGAGGCTCCTTGAGATACAGACGGCCACTACATAGAGAAGATCTAGAGTGGCTCCCTAAGACACAGACAGCACCTGCAGCGATCCATCCAGGAGAGAATCCCTGAGACACAGGCACAGACATTATCTCAGAGTAAAGGATTGAGAAAAGATTTTCCAATCAAATGGGCCTAAAAAAGAAGCAGGTGTAGCTATCCTAATATCTAACAAAGTAGAGTTTAAACTAAAACCAATTAAAAGAGAAAGAGAAGGACACTTGATACTCATCACAGAAAAAAATCCATCAACAGGAAATCTCAGTCCTGAACATCTATGCTCCAAATACAAGAGCATTCACATATGTAAAAGAAACATTACTAAAGCTTCACATTAAATCCCACACTCCCTACTCTCACCAATGGACAGGTCAGCCAGACAGAAACTTACCAGAGAAATAAGAGAACTAACAAATGTCATGACACAAATGGACTTAGCAGACATCTATAGAACATTCCACCCAAACACAAAAGAATATATCTTCTTCTCAGCACCTCATGGAACCTTCCCCAAAATTGACCACATAATTGGTTAACAAAGTAAATCTCAAAAGGCACAAAAAATTTGAAATAACCCCTTGTATCTTATCAGATCACTGTGACTTAAAGTTAGAATTCAACAATAACACTAATTGCGGAAAATCTACAAAATCATGGAAATTGAACAGTGCTCAATTGAATCACCCCTGGGTCAAGGAAGAAATATAGAAAGAAATTAAAGATGTCCTAGAATTCAATGAAAATGAAGACACAACATACCTAAACCTATGGGACATTATGAAGGAAGTGCTAAGAGGAAAGTTCATAGCACTAAGTGCTATATAAAGAAAGTGGAGAAATTTCACACTAGCAACTTAACAGCACACCTGAAAGCTCTAGAACAAAAAGAAGCAGACTCACCTAGGAAGAGTATATGATCAAATTTAGGGCTGAAATCAATAAGATAGAAACAAAGAAGGCAATGCAAAGAATCAAAGAAACTAAGAGCTTGTACTTCAAAAAAATCAACAAGATAGACAAACACTTACCCAAACTAATCAAAAGTCAAAGAGAGAACACCAAATTAACAAAATCAGGGGGACAAAACAGCAGACACTGAGGAAATGCAGAGAATCATTAAGTCATACTTGCAAAACCTGAATTCCAAAAAATTGAAAAAATATAAAAGAAATGGACAATTTTCTGGATAGCTACTACATACCAAAGTTAAACCAAGACTAGATAAACAACTTAAATAGACCTATAACCACTAAGGAAATATAGTCATCAAAAGTCTCCCAACCAAAGAGAGCCTAGGGCCCTGTTGGTTTCAGCACAGAATTCTACCAGAACTTCAAAGAAGAGCTAATACATATACTCCTCAAATTGTTCCAAACAGTAGAAACAGAAGGAACATTGCCAAACTCTTTTTATAAGGCTCCAGTTACCCTGATACCCAAACCACACAGAGACTCAAAAAAGAAAGAAAATTACAGACCATTCTCCCTCATGAACATTGATGCAAAAATACTCAATAAAATACTGGCAAATTGAATCCAAGAACACATAAAAAAATATCATCCACCATGATCAAGTAGGCCTCATCCCAGAGATGCAGGGATGGTTCAACATACAGAAATCTATCAATGTAATCCACCATATAAATAAACTGAAAGAAAAAGTATATAATTTCATTAGATGCTGAAAAAGCATTAAACAAAATCCAACACCCCTTCATGATAAAGGTCTTGGAGAGATCAGGGATACAAGGAACATATCAAAACACAATAAAAGCTATATACAGCAAGCTGACAATCAACATCAAATTAAATAGAGAAAAACTTAAAGCAGTTCCCTTAAAATCAGGAACAAGATAAGGCTGTCCACTCTCTCCATATCTATCTAGCATAGTACTTGAAGTTCTAGCTAGAACAATAAGACAACAAAAGGAGATCAAGGGGATACAAATTGGAAAGAAAGAAGTCAAACTTTTGCTATTTGCAGATGATATGATAGTATATGTAAGTGACCTCAAAAATACTACAAGGGGGGGCTGGAGAGATGGCTCAGAGGTTAAGAACATTGCCTGCTCTTCCAAAGGTCCTGAGTTCAATTCCCAGCAACCACATGGTGGCTCACAACCATCTTTAATGGGGTCTGGTGCCCTCTTCTGGCCTGTAGGCATACACATAGACAGAATATTGTATACATAATAAATAAATAAATATTAAAAAAATACAAGGGAACTCCTACAGGTGAAAAATATCTTCAGTATTGTGGCAGAATACAAGATCAACTCAAAAAAAAATCAGTAGTCCTCCTATATACAAATGATAAAGGGGCTGAGAAAGAAATCACAGAAACATTGCCCTTTGCAATAGCCACAAATAACATAAAATATCTTGGGGTAACACTAGCCAAAGAAGTAAAAGACCTGTTTGAAAAGAACTTTAAGTCTTCAAAGAAAGAAACTGAAGAAGATACCAGAAAATGGAAAGATCTCTCATGCTCTTGGATAGGTAGGATTAACATAATAAAAATGGCAATTCTGCCGAAAGCAGTCTGCAGATTCAATGCAATTCCCATCAAAATACCAACACAATTCTTCACAGACCTCAGAAGAATAATACTCAACTTCATATGGAAAAACAAAAAAAACCAGGATAGCCAAAACAATCCTGTACAATAAAGGAACTTCCGGAGGCATCATCATCCTTGACATCAAGCTCTATTACAGAGCTACAGTAATGAAAACAGCTTGGTATTGGCATAAAAACAGACAGGTTGACCAATGGAATCAAATCGAAGACCCAAATATTAATTCACACACCTATGAACACCTGATTTTTGACAAGGCTAAAATTATACATTGGAAAAAAGAAAACATCGTCAACAGGTGGTGCTGGCATAACTGGATGTCAATATGTAGAAGAACGCAAATAGATCCATATCTATCCCCATGCACAAAACTCAAGTCCACATAGATCAAATACCTTAATATAAGTCCAGCCATACTAAACCTCATAGAAGAGAAAGTGGGAAGAAGCCTTGAATGCATGGGCATAGGAGACCATTTCCTAAATATAACACCAGGAACATAGACACTGAGAGCAACAATAAATAAATGGGGCCATGTGAAACTGAGAAGCTTCTGTAAGGCAAAGGACACAGTCAATAAGACAAAACAGCAGCCTAGTGAATGGAAAAAGATCTTCGCCAATCCCCACATCAGACAGAAGACTGATATCCAAAACATATAAAGAACTCAAGAAACTAGACATCAAAATACCAGATAATCCAAATAAAAAATTGGGTACAGATCTAAACAGAGAATTTTTTTTTCCAGAGGGAAGTAGTTCAAGGAGTTGAATTGGAATTCAGTGACCTGGATATTAATATTTAATTTAATTACTTAAATAATTTTTTTAAAAAGAAAATAAGCTTTCTTTTTTCATTTTACTTACCAATCCCAGTTCCCTCTCCCTCTCCTCCTCCCATTCCCTCTGCTTATCCCTTCCCACTCCCAATCCAATTCTCAGACAGGGTAAGGTACATTGCTTTGGGGAAGGTCCAAGGCCCCCCCTACTATATCTAGGCTGAGCATGGTATCCATCCAAAGAGAATAGGTTCCATAAAAGCCAATACAAGCAGTAGGGATAAGTCCCTGCAGTCTGCCCCAGCCATACAACTGTCACCCACATTCAGAGGGACTAGTTTAGACCTATGCTGGTTCCCTTCCTTGTTCAGCTGGACTTGGTAAACTCTCATTAGCACAGGTAAACTGTTTCAGTAGGTGTCCCCATCATTGTCTTGACCTCTTTGTTCATATTCCACTCCTCCCACTCTTCAACTGGTCTTTGGGAGCTCACTTCTCTGCCTCTCTAAACAGAGAATTTTCAACAGAAGAGTCTCAAATGGCCAAAGGACACTTAAAGAAGTGCCAGCATCCTTAGCCATCAGAGAAATGACTCTGAGATACCATCTCACACCAGTCAGAATAGCTAAGATCAAAAACACAATGGTAATACTGGAGAGGATGTGGAGTAAGGGGAACACTCCTCCATTGCTGGTGGGAGTGCAAACTTGTACAATCACTTTGGAAATCAGTATGGTAGATTCTCAGAAAATTGGGAATCAACCTACCTCAAGATCCAGCAATGCCACTCTTGGGCATATAAGGATGCCCAATCATACTACAAGGACATTTGCTCAGCTAGGTTTATAGCAGCATTATTTGTGGTAGCCAGGACTTGGAAACAGCCTAGATGCCCCTCAACCAAAGAATGGATAAAGAAAATGTGGTACATTTACACAATGGAATACTACACAGTGGTAAAAACCAATGAAATCTTGAAATTTGCATGCAAATGGTGGAACTAGAAAAACCATCCTGAGCAAGGTAACCCAGACCCAGAAAGACCAATATGGTATGTAATCACTCATAAGTAGATATTAGACATAAAGCAAAGTATAACCAGCCTATAGTCCATGACCCCTGAGAAACAAGGTAACAAGGAGAATCCTAAGAGAAGCATACATGGATACCCCTGGGAAGGGAAAATAGACAAGATCTCCTGAGAAAACTGGGAGCATGGGGGTGGGGGAATGTTGACTGAGTTTTCTGTCCTGCCTGGTTCCTGCAATCATTAAGTCCCAAAGAAATCACACAGAGGCCTACATTAGTTATAAACTAATTAACTCTTCTTCTTATTAACTCTTATAGCTTATATTAGCCCATTATTCTTGTCTATGCTAGCCACATGGCTTGATACCTTATTTAGTGAGGCAGTCACATCTTACTTCTCCTGTTCTCATTGACCCACCTCTAATTCCTGTCTAGTTGTCCTGCCTATACTTCCTGCCTGGCCAATTGTAGTAAAAGGAGCGCAGGCCCCTTGTTCCATCCCGCTCAGCTCCCATCCATCCAGCTAGCTTAACTCCCAAAATAATTACACAGAAACTGTATTCATTGAAATACTGCCTGGCCCATTGCTCTAGCCTCTTATTGGCTAACTCTCACATATCTGTTTAACCCATTTCTAATATTCTGTGTGTCACCATGAGTCGTGGCTTACCGGGAAAGATTCAGCATGTCTGACCTGGCAGCTTCATGGCGGGCAGCTCTCCCTGACTCTGCCTTCTCTCTCCCAGAATTCCATTCTGTCTACTCCCTCCACCTAAGGGCTGCCCTATCAAAAGGCCAAAGCAGTCTCTTTATTCAACCAATGAAAGCAACAGAAATACAGAAGGACCTCCTACACCATTTCCCCTTTTTCTGTTTAAACAAACAAGAAAGGCTTTCATTTTAACATAGTAAAATTACATATAACAAAACAGTTATCAAGCAAGAATTACAGTTACAATATTTAAATCTAATTTGTCTTGTATCATAACAATGGAAAACTATAACTATAACTATCTATCTATTCTTCAACTCCATCAAAGACTCCAGAAGGATATAATATTACCTAAGTAAATAAGAAGTAAGCAACTTCCAAAACTCTAGAAGTGACAGAGACATTTCACTGCCTGGACAGCCACCCAAAGTTCCTCTGTACCGTTGGGGCATCCATCTTCAGCCTACAGGCCCATAGTATCCAGCAGACATTTCTATGAAGCAGGAAATTTCAAAGACAGTTCAGTCACTTTCTTTTGTGTCCTGCAGAATGTCTTGCATACTCTTTCATGAAGCAGGAACCCTGAAGGATCATCTCACCTTTAGGCAAGTTCAGCAGTCCTCTCTCTGTGGGTTCTTCGTGTCCAATTTATGCAACAGTCCAGACAAGAGCACTTTCTTTCCCAAATGGCAAACCAACTCCATAAGGAGCCTCTTCGATGCCCATCTTCTTCAGGAAGTAGCTTTGTGCTGCCAGGAGCAGACGTGTCTCGTTGTCATGAAAAGCACTAAGTTATTAAAACATTTAAAATGCCATATTCTGTAGTCTTTGAGAGATATGAAAAATGTCTATCTAACTGAAATATACCTCTATATATCTAGAAAATCTAACATGACAACAAGCTTGACTATATCAATGATTATCCATTAACAACCTATATTTCCTAATTATAAATTACATTTTTAAATGAACTATACAATCAGAATACCTTAATCAAGAGCAGAAATATACATATAACAAGATTGACCTAATACCAATGTAAATTATTCATATCTATATCATATCCCCCTTTAAATGTAAGAGAACATTTATAAAAATATTTGGGAGAATATAGACAATTCTCCCACACCAGCCAATCAGTGTTTATTTAAAATATAATTGATAGAATTATTTCACACCAGAGGAGAAAAGAGAGCAGAAAGGGAGGAAAAGGGGAGAAGAGGAGTGGAGAGGAGAGCATGAAGAAATGGGGGAAGAACAGAGAGGGAGAGCAAGGAAAGAGACATCTTGACTGAGGGAGCCATTATGGGGCTAGCAAGAAACCTAGGGAAATTCCCAGAAATCCACAAGGATGACCCCAGCTAAGACCCTAAGCAGTAGTGGAGAGGATGCCTGA
The DNA here is from genome assembly GCA_004026605.1 of Ondatra zibethicus. Classification (NCBI taxonomy): domain Eukaryota; kingdom Metazoa; phylum Chordata; class Mammalia; order Rodentia; family Cricetidae; genus Ondatra; species Ondatra zibethicus. The sequence continues at coordinate 90,851 of PVIU01003071.1, forward strand.
ACTGGTGTTTCCCTGTAATCAGAGTGATGACTACCCTAATTGTCATCATAGAACCTTCACCTAGCAACTGATGGAAGCAGATGCAGAGATTCACAGCAAAGTAGTGGGTTGAGCTCCCAAAGTTTAGTCTAAGGGAGAGAAGAGCAATGATATGAGCAAAGGGGTCAAGACCATAATGGGGATATCCACTGAAACAGCTTACCTGCACTAATGGGAGCTCATCAACTCTGGACTGACAGTTGGGGGAACCAGCATAGGACCAAACTAGGCCCTCTCAATGTGGGTGACAATTGTATGGCTGGGGCAGTCTGTGGGCCCACTGGCAGTGGAAGTAATATTTAGCCCTAGTGCTTGAACTGGCTTTTTGGAGCCCATTCTCTTTGGAGGGATACCTTGTTCAACCTAGATATAGTGGGGGAGGGCCTTGGTCCTGCCTCAAAGCAATGTGCCTTACCCTCTCTGAGGAGTGGATGGATGGGGATGGGGGAGAGAAGGTGGAGGGAACGGGAACTGGGATTGGTATGTAAAATGAGAAAAGATTGTTTTCTAAACAATAAATTAATTAAAAATTATCCCATGTCCTAATTAGTAGAATCATGAGTGGAAACCATAGAGCATAAGGTCTAAGTTCAGCATAAGTTGTCATCAGTGTGTTTGATCTTGGCCATTCTTACAGGCATAAGATGGAATCTCAGAGTTCTTTTGATTTTCATTTCTCTAATGGCTAAGGATGTTGAACATTTCTGGTGTAGGAGGGTCCTTCTGTATTTGGGTTGCTTTTATAATTTTTTATTTTTATTTTTTATAATAATAATAATAATTATTATTTATTTATTCTGTATTTGGGTTAATAAAGAAACTGCCTTGGCCTTTTGATAGGGCAGGACTTGATAGATAGAGAAAGAGAACAGGATACTGGGAAGGGGACAGAGTTAGAGAGAGCTGCCCTCCATGAAGCTCCCAGGTCACACATCCTAAATCTTTCCTGGTAAACCACGACTTGTGGTGACACACAGATTATTAGAAATGGGTTAAACAAATATGTGAGAGTTAGCCAATAAGAGGCTAGAGCTAATGGGCCAGGCAGTATTTCAATGAATACAGTTTCTGTGTAATTATTTCGGGTATAAGCTAGCCAGGCACCAAGCGGCCACCGGGACCAAAAGCAAGCCCGCGTGCCTCTTGCAACGCATTTCCTTAAGTGTCCTTCAGCCATTTTAGATTTCTCTGTTGAGAGTTCTCTGTTTAAGTCTATACTCTTAATCTTATATTGGATTATTTGTTCTTTTGATGACAAGTTTCTTGAGTTCTTTTTATGTTTTGGAGATCAGACCTTTGTCTAATGTGGGGTTGGTGTAGGCTGTCATTTTGTCTTGTTGACCATGTCCTTTGCTTTACAGAAGCTTTTTATTTCAGGAGGAACCATTTATTAATTGTTTCTCTCTGTGTCTATGATACTAGGGTTGTATTTAGGAAGTGGTCTCCTGTGCCAATGTGTTCAAGTGTGCTTCCCACTTTCTCTTCTCTGAGGTTCAGTGTGGCTGGCTTTATATTGAGGTCTTTGATTCAATTGGACTTGAGTTTTGTACATGGTGATAGATAAGGATCTATTTTCATTCTTCTACATGTGGATATCCAGTTATACCAGCACCATTTGTAAAACATGCTTTTTTTTCCATTTGATATTTTTTGCTTCTCTGTCAAAAATCAGGTGTTCGAAGGTGTGTGGATTAATATCCAGGTCTTCAATTTGATTCCGTTGGTTGATCTGTTTGTTTTTATGCCAATACCAGGCTGTTTTCAGTACTGTAGCTCCATAGCAAAGTTTGAAGTAAGGGATTGTGATACCTCCAGAAGTTCTTTTATTGTACAGGTTTGTCTCAGGCCTGCTTTGGCCTGGGTTACTGGCTCAGTCCCACTCCAGTGGAGCTTGTTGCCTCAGGCCTGTTCCACCTTAGGTCACTGGCCCAGTCCTGTTTCTGCAAATGTCCCTGGTCTGGATCTCCTCCTGCTCCCGTAGAGTTCACTGTCCCAGGCCTGCTCCAGCCCAGGTCACTGGCTCAGACCTAGCTCTTCTGGAGTTTGCTGCCTCAGGCCTCCTCTCTATGGTTATTCTTTATAGCAAATATCCACCTGTAAATTAGTACATACTGTACTATGCTTGTCTTTCTGGGTTTGTGTTGTTACTTTGCTCAGAATGACCTTTTCTAGTTCTATCCATTTGCCAGAAAATTTCAAGATGTCATTGTTTAAGTGTACCAAATTTCTTTTTTTGTCCATATTGTTTTATTTTTTTTTCATTCAAAAAATTTTACATTTCCTCCCCTTCTCCAAGACCCCTACAGCTCCCCCCACCTCCCTCCCCCTGCTTCCTTAAAAGAGGGCATGGTTCCCTGCCCTGTGGGAAGTCCAAGGCCCTCCCCCCTCCATCCTGGCCTAGGAAGGTGTGCATCCAAATAGACTAAGTTCCCAAAAAGATAATACATGCAGAAGAGATAGGTCCTAGTGTCATTGTTGATGGCTTCTCAGTCTGCCCCCATTGGCAGCCACATTCAGAGAGTCCGGTTTGATCATATGCTCATTCAGTCCCAGTCCAGCTGGATTTGGTGAGCTCCCATTAGTTCAGGCACACTGTCTCAGTGGGTGGACCAGCCCCTCACGGTTCTAACTTCCTTGCTCATCTTCTCCCACCTTCTGCTCTTCGACTTGACCTTGGGAGCTCAGTCCATTCCTCTGATATGAATGTGGGTCTCTGTCTCTATCACCATCCATCAGACGAAAATTCTATGGTGGTGATCAAGGTATTCATCAATTTGACTATGGGACAATGCTAGTTCGGGCACCCTCTCCTCTGCTACCCAAGTACCTAGCTGAGGACATCCCCGTGGACACTTGGGATCCCCTCCAGGGCCAAGTATCTTGCCAGTCCTAAAATGACTCCCTTAATGTAGATATCTTATTCCCTTCTCCACCATTCTTCCGTCTCCACCCTCTTACTCCCCCAAACTCTCCCCAGTCCTTCCCTTCTCCCTTCTCCTTCCCCATCTCCCTTTCCCCACCCCCCTTACTCCTACCTTTATCCCCATCCCCGTGCTTCCAACTTTTGCCTGGTGATCTTGTTTGCTTCCAATTTCCAGGAGGATCTGTATATGCTTTCTTTGGGTTCACCTTGCTATTCGGCTTTTCTGGACTTATGAGCTATAAGCTTTGTGTCCTTTGTTTTATGGCTAGGATCCACTAATGAGCAAGTACATACTATAATCGTCTTTCTGGGTTTGGGTTACTTCACTCAGGACAGCATTTTCGATTTCCATCCATTTGCATGCAAAATTCAAGATGTCATTGTTTTTACCGCTGAGTAGTATTCTAGTGTGTATATATTCCACACTTTCTTGATCCATTCTTCCATTGAGGGGCACCTAGGATGTTTCCAGGTTCTAGCTATTACAAACAATGCTGCTATGAACATAGTTGCACAAATGCTTTTGTAGTATGATTGGACTTCTCTTGAGTATATTCCCAAGAGTGGTATTGCTGGATCCTAAGGTAGGTTGATTCCCAATTTCCTGAGAAACCGCCACACTGATTTCCAAAGTGGTTGCACAAGTTCGCATTCTCACCAGCAATGGATGAGAGTTCCCCTTACTCAACATCCTCTCCAGAATAGGCAATCCTTGGTGTTTTTGATTTTGGCCATTCTGACAGGTGTAAGATGGTATCTCAAAGTTGTTTTGATTTGCATTTCCCTTATGGCTAAGGAAGCTGAACATGACCTTAAGTATCTTTTGGCCATTTGAACTTCTTCTGTTGAGAATTCTCTATTCAGATCCTTACCCCATTTTTTAATTGGGGTATTTAGAATTTTAATGTCTAGTTTCTTGAGTTCTTTGTATATTTTGGAGATTAGACGTTGTTCTGATGTGGGGTCAGTAAAGATCTTCTCCCATTCAGTAGGATGCCTTTTTGTCTTAATGACAGTATCCTTTGCTTTACAGAAGCTTCTCAGTTTCAGGAGGTCCCATTTGTTCATTGTTGCTCTTATTGTCTGTGCCATTGGGGTTTTACATAAGAACTGGTCACCAGTGCCCACGTGCTGCAGGCTACTTCCCAGTTTCTCTTCTATCAGGTTCAGTGTGGTTGGATCTATATTGAGGTCTTTAATCCATTTGGACTTGAGTTTTGTGCATGGTGATAGATAAGGGTCTAATTTCATTCTCCTACAGGTTGACATCCAGTTATGCCAGCACCATTTGTTAAAAATGCTTTCATTCTTCATTGTATAATTTTAGCCTTTTTGTCAAATATGAGGTGTTCATAGGTTTGTGGGTTTATATCCGGGTCTTCCATTCAATACCATTGGTCAACATCTCTGTTTTTATGCCAGTACCAAGCTGTTTTCATTACTGTAGCTCTGTAACAGAGTTTGAAGTCCGGGTGGTAATGCCTACGGCAGTTCCTTTATTCTTTAGGATTGTTTTGGCTATTCTGGGCTTTTTGTTTTTCCATATAAAGTTAGTTATTGTTCTCTCAAGGTCTGTGAAGAATTTTGTTGGGATTTTGATGGGGATTGCAATATAGATTGCCTTTGGTAGAATTGCCCTTTTTACTATATTGATCCTACCAATCCAGGAGCATAGGAGATCCTTCCATTTTCTGGTATCCTCTTAAGTTTCTTTCTTCAAGGTCTTAAAGTTCTTGTCAAATAAATCTTTCACTTCCTTGTTTAGTGTTACCCCAAGATACTTTATGCTATTTGTTGCTATTGTGAAAGGTGATGTTTCTCTGATTTCCCTCTCTGTTTCTTTATCCTTTGTGTATTGGAGGGCTACTGATTTTTTTTGAATTGATCTTGTATCCCGCCACATCACTGAATGTATTTATCAGCTGTAGAAGTTCTTTGGTAGAGTTTTTGGGGTCACTTATGTACACTATCATATCATCTGCAAATAACGAAAGTTTGACTTCTTCCTTTCCAATTCGAATCCCCAAGATCTCCTTATTCTGTTTTATAGCTATTGCTAGAACTTCAAGCACTATATTAAAGAGATATGGGGAGAGTGGACAGCCCTGTCTTGTTCCTGATTTTAGTGGAATGGCTTTGAGCTTCTCTCCATTTAATTTGATGTTTGCTGTCGGCTTGCTGTATATTGCTTTTATTATATTTAAATATGAACCTTGTATCCCTAATCTCTCCAAGACCTTTATCATAAAGGGGTGTTGAATTTTGTCAAATGCTTTTTCAGCATCTAATGAAATGATCATATCGTTTTTTTCTTTCAGTTTATTTATATGATGGATTACATTGATAGATTTCCATATTTTGAACCAGCTCTGCATCTCTGGGATGAAGCCTACTTGATCATAATGGATGATTTTTTTGATGTGTTTTTGGATTTGGTTTGCCAGTATTTTGTTGAGAATTTTTACATTGATGTTCGTGAGTGAGATTGCTCTGTAATTCTCTTTCTTTGTTGCATATTTGTGTGGTTTTGGTATCAGGGTGATTGTAGCTTCATAAAAAGAGTTTGGCAATGACCCTTCTGTTTCTATTATGCAAAACACCTTAAGGAGTATAGGTATTAGCTCTTCTTGGAAGTTCTGGTAGAATTCTGCATTAAAACCATCTGGTCCTGGGCTTTTTTTGGTTGGGAGGTTTTTGATGACAGCTTCTATTTCCTCGCGACTTATAGGTCTATTTAAATTGTTCACCTGGTCTTGATTTAATTTCGGTACATGGTATTTATCTAAAAAACTGTCCATTTCTTTTACATTTTCCAATTTTGTGGCATACAGGCTTTTGTAGTAAGACCTAATTATTCTCTGAATTTCCTCAGTGTCTGTTGTTATGTATCCCTTTTCATTCCTGATCTTGTTAATATGAGTATTCTCTCTCTGCCTGTTGATTAGTTTGGATAGGGGTTTGTCGATCTTGTTGATTTTCTCAAGGAACCAGCTCTTTGTTTCATTGATTCATTGGATTGTTTTCTGTGTCTCTATTTTGTTGATTTCAGCCCTCAGTTTGATTATTTACAGTCTTCTACTTCTCCTGGGTGAGTCTGCTTCTTTTTTTTCTGGAGCTTTCAAGTGTGCTGTTAAGTCACTAATGTGTGCTCTCTCTGTTTTCTTTATATGGGCACTAAGTGCTATGAACTTTCCTCTTAGCACTGCTTTCATAGCGTCCCATAGGTTAGTGTATGTTGTTTATTTTCATTGAATTCAAGGAAGACTTTAATTTCTTTCTTTATTTCATCTTTGATCCATTTGATTCATTACATCTGTTAGTTCTCGTATTTCTTTGTTAAGTTTCTGTCTGGTTGATCTGTCCATTGGTGAGAGAGGAGTGTTGAAATCTCCTACTATTAGTGTCTTGGGTTTGATATGTGCCTTGAGTTCTAGTAATTTTTTTTTTACATATGTGGGTGCTTTTATATTAGAGGCATAGATATTTAGGATTAAGACTTCATCTTGATGAATCTTTCCTGTTATGAGTATGAAGTGTCCATCTCTATCTCTTCTGATTGATTTTAGTTTGAAGTCAATTTTGTTAGATATTAGTATGGCCACACCTTCTTGTTTCTTAGGGCTGTTTAATTGAAAAACCTTTTCCCAAACCTTTACTCTGTGATAATGTCTGTCTTTGTGGTTGAGGTGTGTTTCTTGTAAACAGCAGAATGTTGGATCCTGTTTTTGTATCCATTCTCTTAACCTGTGTCTTTTTATACGTGAGTTGAGTCTGTTGATATTAAGTGTTATTAATGACCAGTGGTTGTTAACTCCGGTTATTTTCTTTTTGGTCATAGGGTTTGTGTGTCTCCCTTCTTTGAGTTGAGGTGGTGTAGGCTTGTTAGATGTCTGTGTTATTATGGGTGTTGTTTGCTTCCTTTAGTTGTGGTTTTCCTTCTAGTACTTTCTGTAAGCCTGGGTTTGTGGCTATATATTGCTTAAATTTGTTTTTATCCTGGAATATCTTGTTTTCCCCATCGATGGTGAAAGAAAGCTTTGCTGGGAATAGTAGTCTGGGCTTGCATCCATGGTCTCTTAGTTTCTGTAGCACATCTACCCAAGACCTTCTGGCTTTCATGGTTTCCATAGAGAAGTCAGGTGTAATTCTGATAGGTTTACCCTTATATGTTACTTGACCTTTTTCCCCTGCGGCTCTTAATATTCTTTCTTTATTCTGTGTGTTTTGTGTTTTGATTATTATATGGCAAGTGAATTTTTTTTTTTGATCCAGCCTATTTGGTGTTCTGTATGCTTCTTGAACCTTCATAGGAATATCCTTCTTTAGGTTGGGAAAGTTTTCTTCAATAATTTTGTTGAATATATTTTCTGGGACTTTGGAGTGGAATTCTTCTCCTTCTTCTACCCCTATTATTCTTAGGTTTGGTCTTTTCATGGTGTCCCAGATTTCCTGGATGTTTTGTGTTGTGAATTTGTTGGATTTGTTGTTTTCTTTGATCACTGAGTTTATTTTCTGTATCGTATCTTCAGTGTCTGGAATTCTTTCTTCTATCTCTTGTATTCTGTTGGTTATACTTGTCTGTGTGGTTCCCGTTCATTTATCCAGATTTTCCATATCCCACCTTCTCTTGGTTTGTGTTTTCTTCATTGCTTCTATTTCAGTTTTCAAGTTATGAACTCTTTCCGTTACCTGTTTGATTGCTTTTTCTTGGTTTTCTAGGGTATCTTTGAGGAATTTATTCATTTCTTCTAACTTTTTGTTAGTTTTCTCATCCCTTTCTTTAAAGGAGTTTTTCACCTCTTCTTTAAAGGTCTCTATTACTTTCATAATGTTACGTTTAAAGTCAATTTCTTCTACTTCTTCTGGGATAGGTTGCTCAGGTTTTCCTGTTGCAAACTCGCTGGTTTCTGGTGTTATCATGTTGCATTTCAGGTTATTGGATGAATTCTTGGATTGGCCCCTGCCCATCTCTTCCTTTGAATGTGTTCAGGAGAGTCTCGGTGGCTTGGTCCCTCAGTCCGGGTGTTTCCGGCATCACTGGATCAGGGCCCCTTGTGGCTTCCGGATGAATCTGCTGGCGCTGGATCAGGGCCCCTTGCTGGCCCAAGATCTCGCAGTCAAAAGGGTGGGATTAGTGAAAGTTTCTCTCTCTGCTCCACTCCACTCCATGGGACAAGGGGACCCCTCTAGCCCTGGGCTCACCCTTCTCCTAAGCCTCAGCCCGGAAGCAGGCTGAGTTTGGGGCCAGCTAGGACCCCGCTAATGGAAAGGTGGGGTGGGGTAAGCAGAAAAGCCAGTAGAGGGGGGGCTAGGGTGGGGTAAGCAGAAAAGCCAGTAGAGGGGGGTCCTAAGTGGCCAGAAAGCCTCAGGGATAGGCTGGGCACATTCTTTGGTTGATGGACATCTAGGTTTTTTCCCAGTTTCTGGCTATTTTGAACAAAGCTGATATGATCATAGTTAAGCAAGTATCCTTTTGGTATATCTTTTGGTTATATATCTAGGAGTGGTATAGCTGTGTCTTGAGGAAGATCAATTCCCAATTTTTTGAGAAACCACCATATTGATTTCTGAAGTGGTTGTACACATTTGTACTTCCACCAGCAATGGAGGAGTGTTCTTCTTGCTCCACATTTTCTCCAGCATGAGCTGTCACTTGTGAACTTAGGCATTCTGACAGGTGTAAGATGTAATCTCTGAGTCATTTTGATTTACCTAGCTCTGATGGCTAAGGATGATGAACATTTTATTAAGTACCTCTTGGCCATTTGAGATTCTTCTGTTGTGAATTCTCTGTTTAGATCTGCAGCCCATTTTAAAAAATCGATTATTTTGTTTGCTGATGTCTAATTTCTTGAGCTCTTTATTTATTTTGGAAATCATCCCTCCATCAGAAGTGAGGTTGGTAAGCCCATCCTGTAGGTACCAATTTGTTCCTTTAAATGTATCCTATGGCTTACAAAATATTTTCAGCTTCATGAAGTTCCATTTATTATTTTTTATCTTAATGCATGCACATTGGTGTTCTCTTCAAGAAGCTGTCTCCTGTGCCAATGCATTCAGGCTTCTCCCCTCTTTCTCTTCTATCAGGTTCAGTGTATCTGGTCTAACATTGAGGTCTTTGATACACTTGGATTTGGGTTTTGTTCAGGGTTATAGATATGGATCTATTTGCATTCTTCTACATGCTGACATCAAGTTATGCCAGCACCATTTGTTGAGGATGCTTTTTTTCCCCATTGTATATTTCTGGCTTGTTTATGAAGACCAGGTGTCTACAGTTATGTGGATTAATGTCTGGGTCTTTGGTTAGGTTCCTTAGATCAGCCTGTTTGTTTTTATGCCAGTACCATGCTGTTTTTATTACTATTTCTCTGTAGTACAGCTTTAAACCAGGGATGGCGATACCTCCAGAAGTTTTTATTGTACAGGATTGATTGTTTTAGCTACCCTGGGTTTTTTTTGTTTCTCTATATGATGTTGAGTATTGTTCTTTCAAGTTCTGTAAATAGTTGTGTTAGAATTTTGATGGGAATTGGATTCAATCTATAGATTACTATTGGTAAGATGGCCATTTTTACTAAGTTAATCCTACCAATCCAGGAGCATGAGAGATCTTTCCATCTTTTGATATCTTCTTCAATTCCTTTCTTCAAGGACTTGAAGTTATTACCGTACAGGTCTTGCATTTGATTGGTTAGAGTTATACTAAAGTATTTTATATTACTTGTAGTTATTGTAAAGTGTGTTTCTTTCCTAAGTTTTTTCTCAGTCCTTTTATCATTTGTATATAGGAGGGATACTGATTTTATTTTATTTTGTATCCAGCCACTTCTTTGAAGGTGTTCATCAGCTGTAGGAGTTCCCTGGTAGAATTTTTGGAATCGTTTATGTATAGTATTATATCATCTGCAGATAGTAATACTTTGACTCCTTCCTTTCTAATCTGTGTCCCCTTGATCTTTTGTTGTCTTATTACTCTAGCTAGAACTTTAGCACTGTATTGGATAGGTATGAAGAGAATGGACAACCTTGTCTTGTTCCTGATTTTAGTGAAATTGCTTTGAGTTTCTCTCCATTTAATTTGATGTTGGCAATTGGCTTGCTATATATTTCTTTTATTATATTTAGGCATGTTCTTTGTATCCCTGATATCTCCAAGACTTTTCTTATGAGAGGGTATTGAATTTTGTCAAAGGGTTTTTTAGCATCTAACAAGATGATCGTGTATTCTTTTTCATTCAGTTTGTTTATATGGTGGAATACATTGACAGTTTTTTTGGATTTTTTGTTTTGTTTTGTTTTTTTTTGTATGTTGAACCATCCCTGTGTCTCTGGAATAAAGCATATTTGATTGTGGTGGATGATGTTTTTGGAGTGTTCTTGGATTTGATTTGCTAATATTTTATTGAGTATTTTTGTATCAATGTTCATGAGAGAAATTAGTCTGTAATTCTCTTTCCTTGTTGAGTCTTTGTGTGGTTTGTGTGTTAGGGTGATTGTGGTCTCATAGAAGGAATTTGGCAGTGTTCCTTCTGTTTCTATTGTGTGGAATAATTTGAGGAGTATTGGTATTAGCTCTTCTTGAAAGTCTGGTAGAATTCATCACTAAAATCATCTGACTCTGGGCATTGGTTTTGGTTGGGAGGCTTTTAATGACTGTTTCTATTTCCTTAAGGGTTATAGATCTATTTAAATTGTTTATCTGATCTTGATTTAACTTTGTTAAATGCTATGTGCCAGGCTTCAGCTTGGGTTCATGTCCTGAGAAGGGGATGGGGCCTCGGCACAAGCAGATTGTACTCAAGTGACCTTGAATAGCTCAAGCCATCTTTATTTATATTTTAACAGAGTTTTTCTTACCAGGGCTACATGAACAGCTTTATTATTGGTTCCTATTTTTGACTTTTAAGAAATACATCATATTTTAAGGAATACATCATAATCATTATGAAAGTCCCATTGAACTTTTATTACATTTAAAGTTCATTGATTGAAACAACCTGGCTTCACCACTCTTTCACTTAGCCTATATTTGGAAACTGTCATGGGGGGGCTTCACACCGAGGCATCAAAGAACACAGTATTACATGGCTGCTATTGAAGTATACGAGCTTGTCTGAACCAGACATGGCTGAGCTAAGTTGTGTCAGAGATGAACCATCTGCTCAAGGAAACTTCTTAGCAGAGAGCAAGAAGCATGCACTTTGAATTACCCACAGGACACTGCTAGTGGTAAGCAGTAACTGCAGTAAGTCTGCTCTTGACAGCTTCCAGCACTCAGTAGAATTTACGGTTGAATTTTGTATCAGCTGCCACAGGCTTATTGTACTGTTGGAACTGCAGTAAGTTCGCTGTTGATACCTCTGTGTACTTAGCAGTGTTTGTGTTTGGATTTTGCACTGGAAGCTGCAGTTCTTCACAGCTGCATTGTTCCTCTTTATGCTTCCCCAAATACACTCTCCCACCTCCTGCCTCACCTTATTCTAGACATAGAGTTCAGCATTTTTGCAGGCTGAACTAAATTGAGCCAGACACATCCTGCTCTTGCAGCAATTATGTCAGCTGGCAGCTACTTACGGTTACAAAGTTAAAAAGTAATAGACAAGAGTACAATGCTTTAAGAACAACAATATTCAAACCCAAACAATTTTTTCATGTCTGCTAGATATGCTTTAATATAGTTCTCTTTTCTACAAGGGGGTCACATGTCTCAATCTCTCTGTAAAGGGCAGACTTTTCCTATCTCACTATACCACACTTCTTCCACCAGTACAAGCTCCTGTGTGTGGTAAAGATGGATCTCTCCATCCATATTCTGCATTGCATCTTTTCCTCTTGGAACCTCCCCGATCCTACCATTGATTCTATTTGCTTGGTGTTCATGGAACTTATTCTCAACAGTTGGCAATATGTGTGTTCCTGAGGCTTTCCCCTATTCTGTGTATGCATGCCTTTACTCCCCTTTTCGGAACTGTAAGACATGGCTAATGTTCCAAGTGCTGCTTTTTCATATGTATATAATTGTCTCTATTTTGTCAGAAAAGGTCCCAGGATTAGGAGTTGTAATTAATAATTCCAGATAAGAGATTTTGAGAAGCCCTGCTGAAACTTAGGGGAAAATAATTGAGAAAGAACAGAATTCCTGGGCAAAATTAGAGCTATTGCATGTGTGACTGACAAGGTAAAACCAAAAACCATCCAAAGAAGTACCAATCTAATGAGAGAGAAAAGAGCCTGCAAACCCCTACGCTGTCCCATGGACTACTGGTCTTTGTCAAGTGAGAGTCTGTTTCCATGGGTGCCTTGCCCCAAGGAAACCTGTTGGACAGGAAGTCATATGCTGATCTGAGACTAGGTTGCATGGCTCCCACGGCTATCTCTCAAGAAAATTGTCCTTTTTTTAAAAAATAGATTTTCCAGTTCTGTGGAGTATAGGTTTTTGAAGTATGACTTAACGATTCTTTGAATTTTCTCAATGTGGTAGTTTGGATGTAATTAACTCCCAAAAGTTCCTAGGGAGTGAGACTGTTAGGAGATGTGGCTTTGTTGAAGTAGATGTGACCTTGTTGAAGGAAGTGTGTCACCACTGGGGTAGGCTTTCAGGTCTCCTTTGCTCAAGCATTGCTCAGTGTGACACTCAGACCACTTCCTGTGGGTCAAGATGTAACACTCTCAGCTCCTTCTCCACTACTGTGTCTGCCTGCACACCACCCTGCCACATCGCGATGACAAGGGACTAAACCTCTGATTTCAGCCTCCCATTTGATTGCTTCCTGTTGGTAATGTTTATATCTGTAGTTCCTATTGGCTTACCCAGATTTTCCATTTCCAAAATTATTTTTATTGTTTCTGTTTATATTCTTTAGGTTTTGAACAGTTTCCTTCATCTGCTTGCTTTTTCCTTGGCTTTCTTGGCATTTGTTATGTGATTTAAAATTTCCTCCAATTTTTGTTTGTCTTTCTCTCAATTTCTTTAAGGGACTTTTCCTTTTTCTTTTAAGGACCTCTATCATGTTGATAAAGTTCTTTTTCCTTTATTTTATTTTACATACCAACTACGATTTCTTTCCCTCCTCTCCTCCAGTTCCCTACCCCCACTTCCCATTAACCCCCATTCACTCCTCCACTGCTCCACTCAGATGGGGGCAAGGCCTCCTTAGAAATCAACAAAGCATGGCATATCAAGGTGAGGCAGGACTAAGCTCTTCCCTCCTGCATCAAGGCTGAACAAGGCATCCCACCATAGGGAATAGATTCCAAAGAGCCAGCTCATGCATCAGGAACAGGTCTGGGTCCCACTGCTAGGGGTCCCACAAAAGACCAAGTTATACAACTGTCACCCAGATGCAAAGGGCCTAGGTCAGTCCCATACTGGCTCCCTAGCTGTCTGCCCAGAGTTTCTGAGCTCCCACAAGCTCAGGTCAGCTGTCTCTGTGGGTTTTCCCATCATGACTTTGTCCTCCCTCCCCCTCTTCCCTCTCTTCAACTGGCTTAAGGTCATTTTTTTGTGCTTCAACTGTGTTGGAATGTTCAGGTCTTGCTGTCATAAAACAGCTGGGCTCTGGCGCTGTCATACTGCCTTTCTGATGCTGGCTGTGTCCTCACACTGATGTTTAGGTATCTGGGTTTGGGATGATTATAGCTCGAGGTATTGATTCCTGATATTGTCTTTGTTAGCTAGGTGTTTTGTTACTTGGTTTCTGTTTCCTCTCTGGCCTTCTGGCCTAAGTGGCCAAGGGTTATGGTGACTAGTGAGCCTTTGGGTCCAGTAGGGTGTCTTGACTAGGGTATTAGTGGTCTGTGAGATATTTCAGGGCCTACATTGTTTCTGCATTTCCAAATACCTGTGTGGCTGTTGGGGTTTTGGATACCTCCTTGGCTTCTGGGATTTCTGGTATAGTGTGGCCTCAAGTGCAGCAGAAATTTTCTGCAGAGATTGGGGACTGAGATACAGAGCTCAGGGGAGGGGCGCAGTTGGGGGCTATTGGGCAGGCTTTAAGGAGTTTTAGTGGTTGGTGGTTGGTATCTTACATTGGGTCCCTAGAACTGGCCTGGCCTTGGGTAAAGGGTAAAACAAAAGTCTTCTGCTGAAGTTATAAAATATGAAGCTCAGGGAGGGGGTGCTGTTGGGGGAAGTTGGGTGAGCTTTAAGAAGTGTTAGTGATTCCCTGTGTTCTTAAAGCAAATAATGTTGGGGGCTGTTGGGAGGCTTTAAGGAATGTTAGTAATACACTGTCTTCTTAAAGCAAATAGTACCTTTATACGACAAAACTGGACTACAGGTAGCGCAGAGAGTTAACAAAGAAGAGGAAATGCTCACTGATTGAGCTGATGACATCCTGTCTCCCGGATATTATTCACTTTCCCCTGCTAATTTGATTCATCTTTCAAGATAACCATTTGCATGAGCTTCTAAACACTCCGAGAAATTAGCCATAATTCAGAGGCAGTGAAGTATGGTTCTTGGAGCTTTCTCCAGACTAATGCTGGGAAGTGGGAGGGGATAATTGAGTCTCTCGGATCAGTACATTTCTTCCTGTGGATACAGGATGGGGATGAATTTGTCTCCAAATAAACATGATTCATCGTTTATTGGAAAAACTGAAAAGTCTCCCTGAAAATGCAATAGAACATCAGTTCATTATGCTGCAGTTATTGGCATTGCAATCTGTTCCCAATGAATGCAATTACAAATCTATTTAGGAAGGCATATGATTGGGAATTGTGTTTGCTTGCAGTTAACCTTTAGATACCTCAGTAGTGTTTGTAAATGAATACCCCCAAGCTCTTTGGATTCTGTTGACTTCTTCATCCCAACACCTGACACAACGCCCTGAACACTTGGTGAGTTTTGCTAGTATTTACTGACATTGAAAATGTCCTCATTATGCAGTATCTCTTGCATGTTTGCCCAACTGATACCGAGTGTCTCAGTAATCAGTTATAGTTGTTTTTATGTGGCTAACTGTTATACATATCCCCGGACACCAGTAGCCTTGGTTCTTAGCTGGTGTCAACCTGACATGTACCCTCACCATCTTACTTAAAGGGAAGATGTGACGCTCGATGTAATTGAAAAGAGAAAAAGAAGAAGGGCTTCATTTGGCTTTCACTTCCTGCAAGAAAGGTGACCAGGAAAAAGCCACTTATAATGAATCTTCTCAAGAGGATATCACACACGATAGAATTTCCGTGGAAGACTGGGCTAAAATGTGATCAAAAGTGAATGACTTGATGGCGACTACATTACTACTACATACAGATATCAAACAGCACAGCGACTCCTATCATGTCTTTGAAGGACTTACACATATGTCTCACAAGAAGGCAGCATTTGAATGGGGGCACAGGGAAGTGGCTGTGTGGGGTCAAGAGAGAAATATACCAGTGGGCTTCAAAGAAAAGAAAAGATTTTACTGCTTCCTCTACTATCTCTAGTCTAAGCAGTGGGATTGAAGGAGCCAATAGAACAGGGAGAAGGTGGAAAAAAGAATTCATGAAAAGCACCCACAGCAAGGCCCTAGGAGGAGCGTGAGTGGAGAAGGGGTGGGCAGTTCGAGGTAGCAGTGGGGAGAGAGGAAAGAGAAGCACCTTAGAATCAGAAATGGGGTTCAGGTTTTGTTAGAGATTGGAAACAAAATAAAGTAGCTGAAAATGAGGTTTTAAAACCAAAGGGAACTGTTCGTGGAGAGCAACAGTGTTAGCAGACCAATGGCTCTGTCTGGAATTGTCATTGAAGAGTGGAGAAGGCGAGCCGGCATGATGTACTAGCAGAAAGTGGAAGGGGAGATGAAATTATCCCCATTTGTGTCCATGCTGAATGAAGATTCTTTATTAAACTGCTTCCATGAGCAGTGTAGGTATCAATGAAGAGTCGATAAGGGAGCTAGAGGTGGGCAGATCCCTGCCCCCAGCCGCCGTGCTCACGTGTGGATCCTTTTGGAATCTTCCCGAAGGCTTAAGAGTGGTGGTCCAGCTTCCATTATGCTGCTTATTCATTTCCTTCTCTCTGGATGGAAACTTGTGTACCCATTTTCAGACCGTCCTTAAATAACTTTTTCAGTAATGAAGGACTTAGCCCTGGGGTGTGTGCAGAAGGAGAGCAAGCATCTCTGCACACTTACTCTGTCTTTCTTTTTTCAAGAAATAAAAGCTGCAGGTGGGTCAATAGGTGGACATTCCTCTGATCAGATACACTTTCATTTGGGTTAAAAGTAAGCAGGGCTTGTGCTCAGACAAGAAAGCAAACACAGAGTGGTAAGGGAATCCTGGATTCAAACAGAAAAAAAATCAGTGGGGTGCCTTGGGTGTTAGACATGAAAATTGCAGTGACTTTTGGTATGTGCTTTTTATATATTCTTTGCAAGCTTCGGCTGAATTTCCTAATGGGGGACATTGTATCCATCTGACTGAAAGTTGCAGAACTCCACCTTACTATACAGAAAAATTTTCTAAAATAATTTCAGATTCTCATTTGCTTTCAATAATGAGTTGACCTAGAACAAAGTAAGAACAAAATATTGACAGATGAAAATGATAGTGGAAGGGATTTGACCCGATGCAATTAAAAGCATCCTCTGTAACAGCCTTCCATGGTAAGATTGTGGCAAGAGTAACAACATTTAAAAATTCTAAGTTCTGATAGTCTTTCAGTGGTCCCTAATTCTGCAGACTGTTCAAGAGTGCAATCTTCTGAGGCAGGGACCTTTGATTTACCAGCAACCATGCTTATAGCTCCAAAACATCTTTCCAATCAATTCTTACCTCTCTATCTATGTTTCCATTCCTTTACTCTGGGCACCTACTTGTTATCTTTGCTTTTAATCTGCTTCTTTGGTCCATTACCAGTGCAGTAACTAATGTGGTAGCAAATGCAGCACTGTTTGAAGATTCACTCTCCATTCACTAGGAGAATGGATAAGCAGTGGACAGACACCTTGGCTGCTCTCAAGGTTTGCTCCCACTCTTTCTGTAAAGCTCCCAGGATTTAGCCTAGGGTCCTCCATCCGGACGACCTAATCTCATCCCATCCACCTTCCTTCCTCGACCTCTGTTTCTAAAGACCAGAGCCAGTTTAAATTCCCACCTTCGTAATACTCACAATGGGGACTGAATTCAGCTTGTTCCCTCAGAGGGATCAGCCATACTCAAATCAGCACTGTGTCTAGATGTATGTCTTTGTACAAGGATGTTCAAATTTTCCAATATTATTTGTTGAAAAAAATTGTTTCGTGTTGCTTTTATTGCATTTTCTCTTTTCTAAAGGGGGTTTGATTCTATGTGGGTCCATTTTTCTTTTGTCTTTTTTGTTAAATTGTTTATTACATTTCTTTAATATTACACAGCTGTGGTTTATAGGAAATCTAGAAATTATGTACAATTTGTCTTCTGGCTTTGTTCTTTTTCAGTGTAAAACTGGCTATTTGTCTTCTTCATATACTTAGAACAAATTTATTGATAGTCATAAAGTAAATATTAAGACTTTAACTGTTACTAATGAATTTACACATAAAATTAGAAAAAATGAGACATTGACAGTATAAAGTGTTCCTTTCATTGAACATAGAATTCATCTTCACTTATTTAGTTAGTTGATATCTTTCAACAGAATTTAATCGATTTCCTCATGGAGACCTTTGTATGGTTTTAAAGGCTTATTTTGCTGCTTAAATTTGTGTATTTGTATCTATGTGGGTATATACATATGTGCTTTGCCTATAAAGGACAGAAGAAGGCATCAGCTCTCCTGGATCTGGAGTTAAAGGCAGACGTGAGATGCCATGTAAATACTGGGAACCAACTCAGGCTCTTAAGTAATGAGAAATTTCTCCAATTCTTCTGTGTTTTGTTAGATGAATTATATCTATATATTCCAGTTTTTAGGTATGATCATAATTGGTGGTGCATTCTTAATATCAAGTTTTGCCTGCCCACTGATGGCATTACTAAAAATACCAACCTTCAACTAAAAATTCCTTTATTATGTAATCTTGCTACATTATCTTATTAGTTTCTCAAGGTACTTTATATCAATTCATATTTTCTACATAGTTAATCATGTCACCCTTGAATAAAAGCTTATATTTCTGGCCTGGAGAAATGACTCAGTGGAAAAGGACACTCACTGCTCTTGCAGAGGACCAGAGTTTTTGTTCCTACCACCCATGTCAGGCAGTTCATAACTTCCTGTGACTCCAGCTCTAGGAAATCTCATCCCCTCTTCTGACTTCTGTGGGTACCCACTCCCATGCTCACATGCACACACATGCACAAAAATAAAATAAGTCTTAAAAGCAGGGTTGCTGGGGACACGAAGGTCCTTGTATTCACAGATAAACATTAGGGAAATCAGGAATGTGAAGTATGCAGGGGCATCTCCTCAATGGAGGAAATAAAATACCAGTATCCCACCCAGAAAGCTGGGGGTGGATGTTATTAACAACCTAGTGATCTTTTGCTGTCTGTAGAGGCAGACCTCACCTAAATCTCCCAGAATGTTTATCCCAGTCTCCCTCCCTTGGCCTTTATCTTCAACTCCCACTCAATAGAACTAGTCCTTAGGGGAGATCTCCCTATACTTTGTGCCCTGATGACCTCTATGCTATCTTTGTCAGAGAACACATCAGGTCCTGGCCATCATCATGGCCACACGCACTTTGTAAAGGAGCCTATGTACTCATGCCTTAAGCTTTATTGTGCACCTGGAATTGGAATGATTGTTCCCTGGAAATGTTTTTTTCCAAATTATACTGTGTTTAAATATGCTGGGAAGAAACCTCCTGGTAGCGGGCTCTTTAGAAGTTCGATCCAGTGTGAACTAAGACAGGCTGAACCAAGTTTTCAGTGCCCCCTCTTCAAGAATCTTTTCAATACCAGCTGTGAAGCCTGTAGGGGCCCCAACAGGGCTTTCGTCACCTCCCATCTTAGCTAGCTTTTCCTTTCTCGTCCTGGGATTTTCAGGTTGATTTTTGAAGTCATTATGTGCCTTGATCCTAATTTTACTAGGAAAACTTTGAATTTATCCCCCCCCCAATGTTCGCTGTATGTTATTTTGTGTGTTTTACTAAGGTGAAGAAGCTGCCCTCTGATTCCAGCTTGGTGAGCACCTTCAGGATGAGTCTGTGTTGAGTTTTCTCAAGAGGGTTTTCTGTGCCTGTTGATATCTTCTTTTCTTCTTCTTTAGCCAGCAGGCGTGATTGATAGTATTAGTTCATTTTTAAAGTTTGAACCTGTCTGGCAGTCTGGGGATAAGTTCCATTTGGTAGTGGTGTACAATTCTTTTCAATCAGTTTTTAAAAGTGAAATTTGATAATTTATCGTTAAGATTTTACAACTCCTTTTATAAGATAAATCACTCTGTTAGTTCCTTGTAATATCTTTGGTTTTGGTATTAGGTTAACATTGACTCCATTGAATGAGATCTTTTGCTTCCTTCCTTATTTTGAAAGGGATTATGGAGAATCAGTGTGACATACATGACATACACACACACACACAGACACACGCGTGCACACACACACACACACACACACACACTGGTGAATTCTATCTATCTCTGGTGCCTTCTTGTTGTGTAGTCAGGGCATTTCTTCAAATAATACTATACTTTTTTATAGATAATACGACTGATTTGCAAAAGCAGTAAAACATTGTACATTCCTTTCTCATGTCCTTTGTATCATTGTTGTCACTAATTTTGCTTACACACACAAATTTTTACACATACATATAATATACACTTATATATAGTCAAATAATATCACTATTTTATTTTGAACAAACTGTTATCTGTTGTATCCATTAAGAATAGAAGCAGGAAAATGTTCGTTTTACTTTAACTTACTCCTTCTGTGATACTCTTTTCCTAAGTACAGATCTGAGTTTTTGATATATGTCAGTTTTCTCTCTCTCCAAGAACCAGTGTCATGAGAAGCAGTTCTACTTGGGACAATTTCTCTAAGCTTTCCTTTGAGGGAGTCTGGATTTAAATTTTATTTCTAAAGGATAATTTAATGTGGTATAGAATTCTAGACTGGTGTTTTCACTAGCCTAAGACTTCCTCTCAACAATTAAAATATTACACTTTACTGTTCCTGCTTGCATGGATTCTTAGGAGAACTTAAATATAATGGTTGATTCCAATCCTTTAGAGGGGAGGTGATTTTTCTTCTGAAAATTTTCAAGGTATTTTATCAAGTGTTAAGATGTTATAATGCTTAGGTGTTAATTTGTTTTGGTTTAATTGGGGGGGCATTTTAGTGGTTTCTATGTGGACTTTGTTTTGTTTTGCATTTATATTTCTTGGTTTTATCTGACTATATATCTGTTTTAGTGTCTGATATAAGTTTGGGGAGCTTCTCAGTCATTACTGCTTTGAACATTTCATTTGTGCCTTTCTCTCTTCCGCCCCCAATTTTACCATTGTGCTACATCCTTTCTAATCCTGTAATTTATTTTTTTCCTCTGAGATATAGTGACATTACATCTTTTCTTTAAAAGATACTGTCTCTAATTCAAGAATGAATAAATCATGTTTGGAGTTTGGTTAATGTGTATCTGAAAGAAGTGAATACAAGAAGACTTTAAATATCATATTTTGGTAAGAAAAAATTTTAAAAACTACAATGAGCTGCCATCTGTGTACTTCATTTTTCTTCACTGACTTTCAAATACATTTTATAAGCATCATTAACTCCTCATTATAATTCCTTCCAGAGCCAACATCATAAAATATGAACACCACTATCTGTCATTGCTAGTCATTGAAATCTATTATCAAAGACTTTCCAATCAGCTACCATTGCACTGCCTTGTGAATAACTGTCAAATAAACTCACAGAAAGTTCACAAGAATGGATTTAAGCCAGAACCATTCTCTGTTGAAGACAGAAAGTCACTGACGTACCAACTAATTCTAAAGTAACATTTCTCACCAATTGTTGGTGTGGGAGATGATGCTTGCCAAAGCTGCCAGTCCTTGAATTACTGAAGACTTTCACCCAATTTATCTTACAGCCCCTGAACATTTTCCCCAACAGGCTGTAGCAGGGAATGCAAATAAAGAGGCAGGAAATGATATCAGGCCTGGACTCTAAACTGTCACTAGTTGTTTGACACACTGCATGTTTTTCAGTCTTGATATTTAGATATTGATATTTAGAGCTATGAGAAAACTTCCTTGTTTCCCAGAGAAGGATGCTAGACCAGGGTTAATTAAGTGTTCCAAGTCATTAGGGTCTGTTACTTGACAATCCTGACCTAAAGCTTTTTAGAACTTTGAGTTTTGAGCAGGAATAATGTCTTAAGAAAATACATCTAATTTCAGCTACATGTTGTCCCTCAGCCTGCCTAAGATACCATTGTGATGTAGCCAACAGCGAGTCCCAGATATCAACTGATTCTTGAGGTCTACCCAGTTAGTCACCAATATTCCTTACCCCTTCTTTGGCTGAGAGTTCTTAGGGAAACAGTTGAACCCAGTCCTCAAAATGCCCAACAAGCACGAATGCAATCTAATGAGTGCAATCTAAGAAGAGGTTTTTAACATCTGCATAAAGACAGAGGTGTTTCAGAAAGCAGCTCAACAGCCTGATTCCCTTTCTTCCACTGGCTTCTCCATTCTGCTACTATGACAGAACTGAACTGTTTGAGGACGTCTGGGAAGACTCTGATGGCCTCTGCTCACAGATCTCTATTCCACCATTTAGGATGGTCCCTGTGGTATTTCATCTTAATGATGCATCTCCTAATGCTTCGGTAACAATTAGAATTAGAGTGATTACTTTGAGTTAGGCAAACCTGTTTATGTATGTATATGTGTGTGTGCATATGCATGTATAGAGTGTGTTTATTGTGCTACATACAGGAGGAAACAAATCAACTGCTAAGATGAAGAACACTGATTTCGGGAACTTGGTGGGGAATCTGAGATCACATTTGGGCCTCAGGATAGGCATACGGACTCTTTACTGATCTTTCTGAGCATGGCGGATGCCAAGCATGCATATGTCTTTTCTAATGTCCAGAATCCTTGAACTTGTTACCTTACATGGCAGATAAACTTGCATGTGAGACTTCTCTTGAGGATACTGAGACAAAGAGATGGTTGTGGCTTCTTGGTTGTGTCCATTCAATCTTAATATATGAATTTTCAAATGGAAAAGGCAGTGAGGATAAAAATTGTTGCTACAAACTTAGGAAATTCCAAATTTTCAACAGCCACTATAACAATAATCACCCAGTTTAAAACCTACTCTAGAGATCAAAGCAACCCACTTTAGGAAGTATGTATTTACCATCCAGCCAAATGGTATCAGTTCTTTGCTGCTTCTAAAAGTCATCCAGTTGACAGTAGGTTTACTCCAGTAAAAGCAGAGACTGTAAACCAGTCAACAGTCTCACCAGGGTTAAATATGCTTCTACAAATGGCACAACCTCTTACACCCAATCCCGGAATTCCATGCTGTTACCTCTCAAACACAACACCAATGTTCTTTTCTACAAAGAATATGTTTAACAACTTAATTGTATTATTATGGTGAGCAATGAATTCAGGATTTTTTTCTGACTTCATATGTATCCCATAACCATTTTTGTTATTTCATTTTCTTTGTAGTATTGTTGAATATGTATCATTATATCACAGTTTCAGGTCTGCCCTAGGTACTACATATATAACTGATTGAAGTCTACTGGGGCTGACAATCAGCAAAAGGCAGAAACATTGTCTCTTTATATACCTTTATCCTCTTGCAAAAGCATAAATATTTTCTACCTACATCCAGAAAATATCAGATAGTGTTAGAAGGTTTTGCTTCAACCATGGAACACCTTTTAGTAAACTCCAGAAGAGAAGGACGTTGTTTGTTTGTCCAGCCTGCTGTGTCTGTCCTTCCTGATGCTGTGTCTGTCCTTTCTGATGGTTCATGCTTCCTTTGTGTAATTTGCCTTCTGTTTCAAGAGCTTCCTTCAGCCATTCTTTTGGGGTAGATCTCCTGGGGACAAGCTCTCGTAATTTCCTCTCATCAAGATTATTTTGATTTCTCCTTTATTCTTGGATAATATTTTGTTGGGTGTAGCATTCTGGGTTGGCAATACTTTCAGCAGCTAAAGATGTGCCCCTCCCTTTCTTACTGTCTGTGTGCCCACGAGGCCTCAGCTGCTGGTCTGATTGCCCCCTCCCATGCTGATGACACATTGTTTTTTTCTTGTGGTTTCCAAGATACTTTCTTTGTATTTAGCTTTCAAAAATTGGACTACAATGTGTGAAACTCTGTAGATTTACTCTGTTTGGGATTCATTTGGTTTCTCGTCTGTATCTACTTTGCCACATTTTAGAAATTTTTTTCTGTCATTCTTTGACTATATTAGACCCACCTTCTTTTTCTCTTTTTTATAATCTCTTATACCTTTGAGGCTCCCTTTAGTTTTCTTTAGTATTTTCTCTCTGTATCTTAAAGTCCACTCAACCTCCATTGCCACTATTACTTTAAACCATATATTAAGTTTCTTATACTTTCTATTCTTTTTTTGTTTCAAAATCTCCAGTTTCTCCCCTTAACATTTTTGAATTTTACTGAGGCATTCTTTCAACATAAGCATTTCCATAAATTACCTGAAAAGTTACTATGATGATGGAATTATAATCTTTATGAGGTTATTCTCATACCTGTGACATGTTGATACTGGCATCTGTTTATAGTTTGTTCTCAGCTAGATAACTTCCTAGCTATTGATGTAAGTAATTTTCCATTAAAACTTGACATGTTTTGGTGTATGTAAATCTTCTTTATGTATTCATTTTGATCTTAAGGGTCTTTGGAATCATATACTGCTCTCCAGTTTCCTATGTAGCTGAAGATGAACTTAAACTTCAAATCCTCCTGGCTCTACCTCCCAAGTGCTGGGATTGTAAGCATGACACCAAAATCCAAGTTAATGAAGTGCTAAGGATCAAACCAGAGCTTGGTGCATTCTACAAACTAAGCTACAGTCCCACGCTTGAATCTTACTTTCAATAATTACTATTTTTTCATTGGTATGTCACTGTACATGGAACAGCAATGTGCTGTCTTAGGGGTATTTTAAGTGTATCACATGCCGAGCTTATCCTCCCACACACTCCCATGCTGCCCCTCTCCAACTCCTCCTCCCGCCGTCCCCCTCATTTCCTTACACAGTTCATGTCATGTGTGGATATTTGACTTTATGATAGATGGAGTGTCAATTTCCTTTACAAGAGTGGCCCCTGGTAAGAAGGCCATGCTCTAGCGGAAGACCACATCCAGGAATATATGAGTAACATAAATGTAGATAGGAAATGGGAGTGGAGCCAAGAAGAGTTGGGGAGGGCATTAAGTGTGATCAAAACATGTTGTTTGAAACTCTCAAATAACTAACACAATTTTTAAAAGGATAGGTCATTTTTCCAATGCCAAAATGGTATTTTCAATTTAATCTTCTGCTAAAAAAATTTAAATCACTCGGGAAAGGGCAGATATTTGCTTTATGTGGAAAACACTCACAGTTTTGTTTCTCATTTTTCTAGAAACTTAACACAGAGCCTGGTGTGGTGGTTGAAAAGTTTTTATGGCCCAATAAACCTCTCTGCCAACACAATAATACAAATCAGACCAAATCACATCGAATTAGAAAAAGCCCAGGTTTAATGGATGCCAGCACGCCTGGGTGGCCTTCCAGGACCTAAGAGAGATGGGGAAGGAAGACTGGGAAACCACGGAGAGGGAAAAAAAAAGTTTTGTTCATCTGTCTGTTTATATATGTATAAATAATGTAGCCACAGTATGCTTGTCTTATGCCTGTGTGTGTATATGTGTGCTTGTTTTAAAATCTGTAAAACTTATAACTCCAAATTACAACAGCTCTGAAAAAATACAAACATGTGGGCAGCCGCCATTTCGACCGCAACACTATCTTAGGTAAGAGTACCCACGTGTGCTGGACCTACCAAGGAGACATTCTGCTTCCAAAATTCTTTGAATTACTAAAATATTCCTTCTAATCTTCTTGCCTCTACTGATATTGGTAAGTTGTAACTAATTGTGTAAACTATATGTCTAAATTTAACTTATATGTCTAATTTAGATATGCCTGACAGGCAATGCTACCCTGATTCTCAAGTGCCTTTACAGATCTGAGAGTATGGCATTTAACAAAAGAGCTTCTTATGACAGACTTGCCAGTTCCTGCACATCCTATACCTCCTCCAAGAAGACACATGGTTGCAGAGAACCTTCTGAAAAAGCAGCCTTCCACCTCATCAGTTTCCTGGACATTACAGGTAGACTAAATCATCCCTGCACAAGAAAATCTTTGGGCCTCCTGAGCTCAGCAGTTAAATAGGCAAGTACCATTTCTTAGTCTGGCTAAGGAGAGACTTGGAATTGCGTGCAGAGCTAAAAAAGCTGTCTCATTTCTGCTCATTTATCCCTCTCAGATCTGTCTAATGGCATTTGATGACTGGTAAAAAACAGGTGTGCCTCTTTCACAGGCTTCATAGTCTAGGATTAACAGGTTTCAGATGTATCTTCAGAGATCCAGAGTTCCCAATTCCCTTTAATTGTCTTCTAAAATATTCATGCCTTTTAACATAAAGCCATAGCCTTTTGCTATGACATCAAAAATGTAAATCTGTTCCAGTTGTCTTACAGATACTACAGGTTCCTAAAATTCTACTGCTGTATCAAAAATCAGGTCTCGTAAAAACGAAAAGTCTCTAGAGCCTATTTTAACCCCACCCATTTTCAAGCGTATTTTACAGGTCACTCCTGCTCTCTGGGAAACACCAACTTACAAAGGGCCTTCCAGACAACACCAGCACCTGTACTAGCTCCTAAAACTTCATTCACCATTGGTACCACCTATCCAGGCTCAAATGAACATGTACCCAGTAACTCAAAGGGCATATCTGCTCTTGTGCCTCACTCATTCACCAGTGCCTCTCCTGTACAACCAGGGCACTTCTCTGTACTATTCTTTCTGGCAGTTAATAACCCTTCCATGGCTAGCCCCATTCATAGGGCCAAAAAAAAAATCTATTTTTTCTCCTAGCCACCTGCCTTCTCATCTCCCTCAAGGAACAGATACTCGAGGTCTCCAGATGACAGTAAACTGGATGCCTCTCCAGCCACACCTCCTACTGAGCATGAGCCCACCAACTTCCAACTCTCCCATCTCTCACGTCACCCCATGCCCACAGGAAGTAGCCAGACTTGAGCCAGCACCCCTATACTCAAAGAATCTGTGATGTTTGGTTGGAAGCGTCACCCTAGCTGCTGATATCCTTATACCTAAAGAGTCTGGAATATTTGTGTTGTGGCTTCACCCCAGCCTCTGGCATCTGTATATCCAAGGAGTCTGGAATGTTTGAGTGAAAAGTTTCATTCCAAGTCCCCTCCCCTTGGAGTTGCCTCAGTTCAGACTCCACCTCTGAGAAAACCCACCAAACAGTGACCCCCCTCCCCAGAAAGGCTCAAGACCGCTCCCACAGGCTATTTAAACTGCCCCCCCCAGAGAACGAACACGTGGTCTGCCCGGTCTTCATTTCCCCATCAGCTGACCAGCTTAAAAATCCTGGTGGAGGCTGCAGAAGCCAGGGAAGCACACAGGAGGTCCCATTAAGGACCAGAGTAGTGGATGCTGTAAGGGAGAACTGAACATAAGGACGGACACCTATGCAGTTTTAGGGTAGAAGGACTGGGGGAAACAGATCCATTGTAGAGACAAACCCAGGGTGACCAGATTAATGCCAGGAATGCAGACAGACAATAAATAGCTAGATAAGAGGAGGGGATTTGGGGAGAGGGAGCGGAAGTGGGAGCATAGCATCCAGAAACCATGGGCATATGAGGGGCTTATTTGTTTTACATTGGTAAAAATTTTTTTTTTGTCGTTAAGGAATGTACGGATTCAGATAGCCTCAATTTAAAAGGCTTTTTGTAGGTGCCCATCTAGCAAGTCTATGTCGAGACTCGGGACTCAAAGCCTAGCACAATGCATCTACTGTGATAGACTTTTGAGTCAAAACAGAGAGATATGGGAAATTCCTTGGAAGAATGTCTCCTACTGAAGGAACCCCACAGGGGCAAGGCAGTTCCCCTCCCCCACCCCACTTGTCTGGTAAGATCAGGTTGGGCGCCTGCCCCGGCCCAACAAATGTATGAAGCCCTAGGTCCTAGGGGCAATGACTTGGAAAAGGGGAATTTACCCAGAGGAAGCCAGGCGGAGAGCAGATGCAAGAGAGAAGGGTGTTTTCCAACACGTAGCCCTGGGCCAGTGAGAAAAACAGCCCCCTCAGTGGAACCTCCACATGAAAAGTTTTTTACATCCTAGCAAACCTCTCTACCAGCACAATAATCCAAATCAAATAGAATTCAAAAAAGCCTAGGTTTAATGGCTGCCAGTGCTCCCTGGTGGCCGGGGAACAGAGACCGGAAAACCATGGAGAAAGAAAAGGAAGCCCAGGAAGGCCATGTGTTCGTTGTCTGGGGGCAGTTTAAATAGCCTATGGCAGTGGTCTTGAGCTTCTCTGGGCAGGGGTCACTGTTTGCCTGGCTTTCTCAGAGATGGAGTCTGGACTGTGTCAACTCCCAGGGGAGGGAGCTTGCAATGGAACTTTCCACCCAAATATTATATGGATGCCAGGGGCTTAGGTGAAGCTTTAACCCAAACAGTGGTACAGCATATAATTCTAACACTCTGGAGGCAAAGGCAGAAAGTTTGCAAATTTGAGGTCAGCATGAGCTACATACAAGCAGACCTTTTATCAAGAAGACAAGTTTGTAGCTGAAAGGTAGACTGTTGTTCTAGCATGTATTAGAGTCTGAATTTAACCCCTAGCACCACAGAGGGGGGGAAAAGACCTTGGTTTTTCTATAAATCTATTTGTGAGTGTTAAACATTTTCTGATCTCTAAACCCTGAGAAGAACCAAAAATAGATTCTTAAATGAAGGACACTGAAAATAGCCATGTTTTTACTTTTACAAAAGGTTATATAAGAAATTCTTCCATGGCCAACGACAAAGAATCAAAGCTCAAAGGAGGCATTTGTCATGGAGAAGCTTGAAGCTAGATGTTTTGATGACTCAGCATATCTACAGTTATAGGAGGCACTGGACCAAGGAATGGAGGTCATGGAGAAACCAGATGATCCCTGTCCTAAGATTATCTGTTAGTTTAAGTTCTTCCTCATTGGACCTTGCAGATTTTATGGGGATGTAAGAAATCTGAGGATGAGATTAAGTTATTAGTTGACAATTTAAAAGGGTAAATGGGTACAGGAGCAGAACACTCTTGATTTCAATACCTACCTTTTTTTTAAAGTCCAGTGTCTAATTAAGCATAACAGTGGATTTCATTGTGATGCTCCCCTATATGAATGTAATATACTTTGAATATAATAACTAAATATTACCCTCTCATGCACCTCCATCTCCCCTCATCTTCCTCCTCTTTTGTCATTTTAATAGTCCCATTTTTATTGATTAAATTAGTTCTTTAATGATTTCATATATGTATAGAATCTTGTTACTCTCTCCCAAACCCTGTCTTATTTACCCTTTTCCCTACAAGTGTCGTCTTGTACATTCCTGCCTTTTTGTTTTATTTTGCAACCTGCTGATTCTAACCATGGTTGTCTGTGGGGCCATGGGTTTGGAACTATCCATGGGAGTCTGGTGGGCTTGCCATTAGATACACAGATGAGAACAATGAATGTACTCATGTATTCCTCCCTGATCTATGACAAGCCCAGTCTTGTATAGTCCCAGTGCAGGCAACCACAGCTGCTGTTTGCAATGACTACAATTGTGTCCTGCAGAGAACATTTCTATCTCTTCTCCCTATCTTCTGTTCTTGTGTTTCTCTTGTTCCCTTTCCCACAACAATTGTTGAGACTTGGGTAGGGTGGTGATACAAATGTCCTGTTTAGGTCTGAGAATTCAACCATCATTTATTCACAGCACCCTGAGCAGCTATGAGATTGCATTAACTGCTATCCATTGCAAAGAGAGATTCCTCTGATGAAGGCATTTGTCTATGAGTATAAAAATTTGTTTAGAAAGAAGTCTGGTGCCATGTCTGTTTGTGAAATAACAAGTTCTTCCTTAGGGTCTATGACCTTCCTGGCCATGACTTGTGTTTGCTTGTTCATTGGATTCGCAGTATCATGAAGCAGGCCCCAAATCCAACCTGAAAGTGATTGGCTACCTTCAATAACAGCTATGCCACTATTGCACCAGTGCACACATCTTGGCTGGTGGGTTGACATTGTAGCTTGTAGGGTTCACACCTGGGCAAGGTCATTCATGCCTTCTCCTCCAACAGCCTCCATGGCACCGTTCAGCACCACAGAATCTAGCCAGCAATGAGGAGGCTTCTGTCTTAGTTCTGAGTCCTCTTCTTTATATCTTGTAATCAAGGTGTATGCTATTTCAGCAACAGATCTTATATCTGTTTATGATGGGCCACCAATATATATGGCATGAGATTGTATTGTTTTGGGGCCCTCTGGGCCTCTCTGACCAACAACTCATAAGGAGGTACCCCACATCCCGCAATAGGATTTTGTTTAATAAAGAATAGCTTTGGCAGGCCCAAGACAGGAATACCTGTGGGAGCAGGCCCGAGCCAGTGACCTCCACAGGAGCAGGTACTAGGAAGCCACCTCCAAGGGAGCAGGCCTGAGTCAGCAACGTCTGTGGGATTGGGTCTGAGCTGGCAACTTCCACGGGAGTAGGCCCAAGCCAGCTACCTACATGGGATCAGGCCCAGGCCAGCAATCTCTGAGGGAACAGGCCCTAGAAAGGGCCACCCATGGCAGCAGGCCCAATCCAGTGACCTCCACAGCAGTAGGTGCAAGGGAGCCACCTCCTAGGAAGCAGGCCCGAGTCAGTGACCTCCATGGGAGCAGGCCCGAGCAAGCAACCTTCATGGGACTAGGATGCAGCAAGCAAACCTCAGCCAGAGCAGGCCTGAGCCAGAAACCTCTATGGTAGCAGGCCTGAGCCAACTACCTCCATGGGAACAGGCCTCCACTGGAGCAGGCCCAAGCCAGTCACCTCCTCCAGAACAGACCTGAGCCAGTGACCTCCATGGGAGCAGGCCTGAGCCAACTACTTCATTGCTACCAGGACGAGCCAGTGACCTCCACAGGAGCAGGCCCAAGCAAGCAACTTCCCTGGGAGCAGGACCAAATGATCTTCAGGATTGCAGAGCAACCTCTGGGAGCACCTAGCGACCTTTGGAAACACCGAGTGACCTCTAGCATGACTGGAACCATGGCCCTGACTCCACTAAGAGGAGCAACTGAGCCTTGGATCCACTGGCATCTGGAAGAGTGATCACCAGAGAGATAGCCCCAACTCCACCAATCAGAGGAAAAGATAGGTAGAGCAATATGATACCAACAAAAACTAGTGGCTCTAAAATAGCAAGACTTAAACACCCCAATACAGATGAAGCAGAAGAAAATGACCTACAAAATACTTTTAGGAGAATGTTTGAGGCCCTTACAAAGAAAATAAAAAAAAATTCTCTTAAAGAAATAGAGGAAAGGACAAACAAAAAATTGGAAGAAATTAACAAATTTCTTATAGAAAAGAAAAAGTAATCAAACAGGTGAAAGAAATGATTCAAGTCTTGAAAACCAAAATAGAGACAATAAAGAAAACACAAACTGAGGAAATTCTGGAAATGGAAAATATGGAAAAATGATCAGGTACCACAATGCAAACATAAAATGCAGACTATGAGAGATGGAAGAGAGAATCTTAAGCACTGAAAATACAATAGAGGAAATAAAATCATCAGTCAAAGAAAATGTTAAATCTAACAAAAACTTAAGACAAAATATCCATGAAACAAGGGGCACCATGAAAAGACCAAATCTAAAATTAGGGATAGAAGAAGAAGAAGTCCAACTCAAAAGCACATAAAATATATTCAACAAAATCATAGAAGAAAACTTTCTCAACCTAAAGAAGGATATGCATATGAAGATACAAGCTTACAGAACACCAAATAGACTGAACCAAAAAAGTCTCCTTACAACATAATAATCAAAACACTAAATATACAGAATAAAGAAAGAATATTAAGAATTGTAACAAAAAAGGCCAAGTAACATATAAATGCAGACCTATCAGAATTACAACTGTCTTCTCAATGGAGACAATGAAAGCAAGAAGGTCCTGGTCAAGTGTTATGCAGACATTAAGAGACTATGGATGCCAGCCCAGGCTACTATACCCAGAAAAACTGTAAATCACCATAAAAGGACAAAACAAAATGTTCCATGACAGAAGCAGATTTAACCAATACCTAGCCACAAACCAATACCCAGCCCTACACAAAGTATAAGAAGAAAAACTCCAACCCAAGGAAATTAGTTGCATCCACAAAAGAGCACAGATGATCTCACAGCATCAAATCCCAAAGAAGGGAAAAACTCACACAATAACATGACTAACAATGAAAACTAAAATAACAGGAACTATCAATCATTGGTCTTTAATATCCCTAAATATAAATGGACTCAACTCACCTATAAAAAGACACAGATAGGATAGGATACAAAAACAGAATCCATTCTTCTGCTGTACAAGAAACATACCTCAACCTCAAAGACAGACATCACCTCAGAATAAAGGGTTGGGGAAAAATTTTCCAATCAAATGGACCTAAGAAACATGCTGGTGTAGCTATCCTAACAAAATAGGCTATAAACTAAAATCAATCAAAAGAGACAAAGAAGGGAATTTCATATTTGTCACAGGAAAAATCCATCAAGTGAAAATATCAATGCTAAATATCAATGCCCCCAAATGAAAGGGCACCCTCATATGTAAAAGAATTATGACTAAAGCTTAAATCACACATTAGACCCCACACGCTAATAGTGGAAGACTTCAACACCCCATTCTCACCACAGGACAAGTCTACCAGACAGAAACATAACAGATAAATAAGGGAGCTAACAGATATTATGACTCAAACATAAAAGAATATACCTTCTTCTCAGTACCTCATGGAACTTTCTCAAAATTGACCACATACTAGGTAACAAAGAAAACCTCAACGGATTAAAAAAAATGGAATAACCCCATGTATATTATTGGATCACCATGGCTTAAAATTAGAATTCAGCAGCAATACTAATTTCAGAAAGCCCACAAACACATGGAAATTAAACAATGCTTACCTGAATCACCAATGGGCCAAGAAAGAAATAAAGAAATTAAAGATTTACTAAAATTCAACAAAAATGGCCACACAACACACCCAAACTTATGGGACACAATAAAGGCGGTGTTAAGAAGAAAGTTCGTAACAGTAAATGCCTACATAAAGAAGCTGGAAAAATTCCACACTAGTGAATTAACAGAACATTTGAAAATTTTAAAACAAAAAGAAGCAAACTCACCCAAGAAAACAAGACTGCAGGAAATAATCAAATTGAGGGCTGAAATCAACAAAATAGAAACAAAGAAAACAATACAAAGAATCAATGAGACAAAGAGTTGGTTCTTCAAGAAAATCAACAAAATAGAAAAACCTTTATCCAAACTAACCAAAAGGCAGAGACAATATCCAAATTAACAAAATCAGAAATGAAAAGGAGGCCATAAAAACACACACGAAGGAAATCCAGAGAATCATCAGGTCATATTTTAAAAACCTGTACTCCACAAAATTGGAAAACTTAAAGGAAATGAACAACTTTCTGGATAAATATCAATTACCAAAATTAAATCAAGACCAGATAAGCAAATTAAACAGACTGAACTGCTGAAGAAATAGAAACAGTCATCAAAAATCTCCCAACCAAAAAAAAAAAAAAAAAACCCAAGAACAGATGGTTTCAGCTCAGAATTCTACAAGATTTTCAAAGAAAAACTAATACCAATACTCCTTAAATTGTTCCACACAACAGAAACAGAAGTAACACTGCCAAACTCTTTTTACAAGGCTACAATTACCCTGATGCCCAAACCACACAAAGACATTACTAAGAATGAGAACTACAGATGAATCTCACTCATGGACATTGATGCAAAAATATTCAATTAGCTACTGGAAAACTAAATCCAAGAACAAATTTAAAATAATCATTCACCATGATCAAGTAGGCTTCATCCCAGAGATGCAGGGATGGTTCAACATAGAGAAATCTATCAATGTAATCCACCATATAAATAAACTGAAAGAAAAAAACATATGATCATCTCATTAGAGGCTAAAAAAGTATTCAACTAAATCCAACATCCTTTCATGATAAAGGTCTTTGAGAGATCAGGAATACAGGGAACATATTTAAACATAATAAAAGCTATATACAGCAAGCTGACAGCCAACATCAAATTAAATAGAGAAAAACTCAAAGTGATTCCACTAAAATCAGGAACAAGACAAGTCTGTCTGCTCTTTCCATATCAATTCAACATGGTTCTTAAAGTTCTGGCTATAGCAATAAGACAACAAAAGGAAATCAAGGGGACACAAATTGGAAAGAAAGAAGTTTCTTTCGCTACTTGCAGATGATATGATAGTATATATAAGTTACCCCAAACTTTTGCTACTTGCAGAAGATAGGATAGTATATATAAGTTACCCCAAAAATCCTACAAGGGAACTTCTATAACTGATAAACACCTTCAGTAATGTAGCAGGATACAAGACTAATGCAAAAAAAAATCAGTAGCCCTCATTTACACAGATGATAAATGGGCTGAGAAAGAAATCAGAGAAACATTAATCTTCACAATAGCCACAAATAACATAAAATATCTTGTAGTAACTCTAAACAAACAAGTTTAAGACCTGTATGACAAGAACTTTAAATCTTTGAAGATAGAAATTGAAGACACTAGAAAATGGAAAGATCTCCCATGCTCTTGGTAGAATTAACATAGTAAAACTGGCAATCTTACCAAAAGCAATCTACAGATTCAATGCAATGCCCAGCAAAATTCTTCACAGACCTTGAAAGAATAATACTCAATGTCATATGGAAAAGCAAAAAACCCAGGATCAAATAATCCTTCACAATAAAGGAACTTCTAAAGGCATCACAATCCCTGACTTCAGACTCTACTACAGAGCTATAGTACTGACAGCCTGGTATTGGTATAAAAACAGACAAGAAAACCAATGAAACTGAATGCTCAATAATACTATAAGGACACATGTTTAACTATGTTCAGAGCAGCATTGTTTGTCATAGCCAGAACCTGGAAACAACCTAAATGCCCCTTGATCAAAAAATGGATAAAGAAAATGTGGTACATTTACACAATGAAATACTACACAGCAGAAAAAAATAATGACATCTTGAAATTTGTGGGTAAACGAATGGCTCTAGGAGACATATTGAGTGAGGTAACCCAGACCCAGAAAGACAAATACAATATGTACTCACTTATAAGTGGCTTTTATACATAAAACAAAGAAAACTCAGCCTAAGATTCACAATACCAGAGAATCTAGAAAACAAAGAGGACTATAAGAGAGACATTCATGAATCTAAATAGAAAGGAGAAAAAAAGACAAGACCTCCTGAGTAAATTGGGAGTGTGGGGGTCATGGGAGAGGGTAGAAGAGGGGTGAGGAAGGGAGTGGAATGGAGGAAAATATGTAGCTCAATAAAAACAATAAAGAAACCCAAAGAAAAGAAGAAAAGGTGAAAAAAAAAGAATAGCTTCTCTCTAGATGGTGGCAGAACATGCCTTTAATCAGGACTTTGAAGACAGATGTGGGAGGGAGGATCTCTGTGAGTTAAAGGCTTGAAAGAACAGACCTTGAAAGAATAACCTGGTCTATAGAGCTAGTTCCAGGACATTCATGCTGATAGAGAGTGAAATCCTGTCTCAAAAACCAAAATGAGAACAAAGCAAACAAAAAATCAACAGCTCTAGGATTAGTATTAAGTAGCTATGACATGTATCTCCCTTCTAAGCCCTTTTACAAACTTATATATATTTAATTAGCTTACAAAGTAGTAAGTTTCCATGTGACTTTTTCATATAATGTTCATTTTGGCTAATGCCCCTTCTCTGTCCCTTCAGCTACTTGCTTCAGCCTCTCCAACTCCTCTTTCTCCCTCCCAATCTCATGACACCCATGTATATTTGCCCCTCCTCCACTAGATAATCTGCCTTGGGACTCTTGTAGTTGGCTTCTCAGATATTCCACGTTAAACACACAAATTTAAAGATGCAAAGTTTGGATCCACGCATGAGAGAATGCATGCGGTATCTGACTTTCTGGACATAGGTTACCATATTCAGCATATTTTTACAGTCCTATCAATTTTCTAAGAATTTCATTTATCCTTACAGCTGAATAAATTCCATTGTGTACATATGTGCACATTTTTTATTGTGCATTCATCAGTTGATGGTCATCTGAGCTGATTCGGGTTCCTAGATATTGTGAATTGAGCATAACCCAATATGTGTATCCTTACTAACATTTGATTTCCTGTTTTCTTGATGATAGTTATTCTGACTGGGGTGATGTGAAACAGCAACTGATTTGTGTTTTTTTTTCATATGACTAGAGTTGAAAAAGGTGAAGTTTTTCACCAGTTTATTAGTCATTTATGCTTCCTCCTTTGAGAATTCTCTTTCAAGTTCATTTGCCCATTAATTGATTGTATTTTTAGTGCTTATTTTTTTATTGCTTTTTATTGAGCTCTACATTTTTTTCTGCTCCCCTCCCTGCCTCTTAGTGCTTATTGCTTTAATTCTTCATGTAATCTTGATATTAATCTGTCAGGTAAGAGGACAACATTTTTTCCTGATTCTATAGACTGTCTCCTCACTCTGTTAAATTGTTTCCTTTGATGTTCAGAAACTTCAGTTTGATGCAATCCCATTTGCTTATACTTGCAATTATGTTTTGAACTATTAGAGTCAGTATTTAGAAAGTCTTGGCCTATGCCTATACCTTGGAGTACTTCCCTTGTTTTCCTCCAGTAGTTTTACAATTTCAGGTTAACACTGCATCTTTCACCTGTTTTGATTTGATTTTTGTGCAAGAGGAGAGACAGGCACCTAGTTTTAGTCTTCTCGATGTGTTTATCTCACAGCACCTTCTTATATGTTTGAGGTTGCATCTAAAGACTTTTGACTTGCATAGCTGGGATTATGGTACAAGATTTTTATTGACTATCTAGAGACACTAAAAATATTATAGTGTTTATGCTGTTTTATCTTAAATGTAAGTACCAAAAATCTAGATTATTTTTAACTTTTATTCTTCTCACATCCTAACCACAGTTTTCACCTTCCTCCAATCCTCCTAATTCCTCCCTTCAATCAGCCTCTCTTTCCTTTCCTCCTCTGTTTCCCTTCAAAAACAAAGAACAGGGGACTGGAGAGATGGCTCAGAGGTTAAGAGCACTGATTGTTCTTCCAGAGGTCCTGAGTTCAATTCCCAGCAACCACATGGTGGCTCACAACCATCTGTAATGAAATCTGGTGCCCTCTTCTGGCCTGCAGGCATACATGTAGACAGAACACTGTATACAAAAAAAAATAAATAAATCTTAAAAAAAAACAAAAACAAAGAACAGGTTTCCCAGGAATATCCACCAAACATTGCCTAACAAGATACAATAAAACTGGGCACAAACCCTCACATCACAGATGAATGTAGCAATTCAGTAGGAAGAAAAGGGTCCCAAGCATAGGCAAAAGTGCCAGACTCCCTCAACTCCCATTGTTGGGAGTCCCACCAAGAGACACAACCATGAGGTGTATGAAGAGCACCTAATAAAGACTCATATTAGGTCCATGTTTGCTGCATCAGTTTCTGTGAGCCCCAGGAGTCCTGCTTACTTGGTCCTGTGGCCTCTGTTCTTAGGGTGTCCCCGTGGCACAAGTCCATAGGATTTACTGAAGGAGGCAGAGGCAAAAGGATTCTAGTTTGAGGCCAGCCTGGGTTATACCTTTTAAAAAAAATCTAGATAAGTCTGATAAACATTCTGGGTATAGAGAAAGAAGATGGTAATTAGAATGTCCCTTCAATTATTTATCCTGAATTACAGGACCATGGTGGCTTAAATAGGACTGTGAAATGGGCTCATTCTGGTATATTGTTAGAAGAGATTATCAAAAATCTATTTTGACTGCAAAGTCAGAAATACATAAGACCTGTGACCATCAGGCAGCCCAGGCAAAAGCAACCCAGGAAGAGGACCTAAGTCTTCTCAGGTACTTTCAGTGACAACTATGATTACTTCATGTCTATATTATAGTGATTATTTGGGATGAAAGACCCCGATAGCTCAAGTGCTGGCTAGATCTGGGATCACTGCCACAAATATACTCTGATATATTAGTTACTTTGGCATAGTTGTTCCCAAAAGCACCCAAGAAAACTATGTGAAGGAAGAAAGATTTATTTTGACTCACAACATCCCAGGGTTCAGTCACTGGTTGCTTGGCTCTAGGAACTTTGGCAGCACATTGTGGTTACAGGAGTGTATGGAGAATCCAATGGCAGACAGGATCCAGATAAAGAAAAGTAGGGAAGTGATGTGGGATTCCCCTCTGTAAGGCTATATAGTTATAGTTTTCCTTAGTTATGAAAAAAGATAAATTATGTGAAACTTTAGACTCACAAAAAATATTGTAACTGTAATTCTTGCTTGATACCTGTTTTGATATATGTAATTTTACTGTGTTAAAGTTAAAACCTTCCTTTTTATTTAGACATAAAAGGGGAGATGATGTGGAACTCCCCTCTATATGCTGTGAATATGTTTTATTACCATTGGGTAATAAAGAAGCTGCTTCAGCCTATGGCGGGGTAGAATATAGCCAGGCTGGAAGAATATAGAGAGAGTAGGCAAGAGTCAAGGAGAAGACATGTAGTTCTCAAAGGAGAAGGACACTGGAACTTTACCAGTAGACTAAGCCTTGTGACTATACACAGATTAATAGAAATGGGTTAATTTAAGATGTAAGAGCTAGCTAGGAATATGCTTGAGTCATTGGCCAAACAGTGCTATAATTAATATAGTTTCTATGTGATTATTTAAGTCTAGGTAGCTGGGAAATAAGCAAGGAGTCACCTTTTACAGGAAGCATAGCTAGGTAGAATCTTCAAAAGCATCTTTTCTTCCACTGACCCACTTCCTCCAGCTAGGCATCACATCCTAAAGTTTCCACCGCTCACTAAGATAGTGCCACCAGCTGGGGCCACAAGTGTTCAATACTTCACTCTGTAGACTGCATTTATATTAAAACCATATCATGTGATAGCTAACAGAACCTTAAGAGGCAGATAAACTTGCTTCTCAAATGGGCAAACTACCCCATCTTTTCACTGGCTGTAAGCAACAGTCTGTAGCTTTTTTAACAAATTACCTTCAAAAACCCATGGAAATATTATGATACCTTTTGTTACTGTGTTAAAAGGAAGTAGGTGGTGATTCATTCATTTATTTATTTCATTTTTTTATTAATTTTATTGAGCTCTGCATTTTTCTCTGCTCCCCTCCCTATCTCTCCTTTCCCCTTCAACCCTCTCTGAAGGTCTCCATGCTCCCAATTTACTCAGGAGATATTTTCTTTTTCTACTTCCTATGTAGATTAGATCTATGTAGGTCTCTCTTAGGGTCGTCATTGTTGTCTATTTATTTCATTTTTTTAATGGGATTTGAGCACTTTAGAAAGCATGAGGCTCCCAAAAGCTTAGGGGCATGTCTACTTGGTGATTCCAAAACATGTAAGTAGAAGCCCTCTAGTGGAAGCTTCCAGAATCACTCATAATGACAACAGTGAGAGATTTCTGAAAAAGGCAAATTTAAGTTTGGAATGCAGTTGAGGGCTTAAGAACAAGCTGGGTTGAATATCTTTATTATTAATACTTACCTGCGATATAGCTTGTGTCATTCCTTCTTTAAGTTTTCATCAGTTGACCAGGAAACAGCCATTGTTAGTCTCTACAGATCTCAAGTGGACCAAGGATGGTGTGCTCTCTTTGGCATGGTGTCTCACTTCCTATTCATTTAGATTCACCTCTGATCACTATCACCTTAGCTCATAATCGCCGGATGTCATAGGATATTTTTGTTGTTGTTTGTCAAGACAGGGTTTCTCTGTGAAACAGTGCTGGCTGTCCTGGAGCTCACTTTGTAGACCAGGATCACAGGATATTTTTAATTTCATGACTGAGAGTGAATCCTGACTGTGTTTTTGGGATTTCTGAGCCTGTTTTCACATTGGGGTGAGAAGTAAACCATCAGTGACTGTGATGAATGAAGAACTTGGAAGAACCCATTTTTGGAGCAGTTTATTCAGAGGTCACTTATGGAAAGAGATCTATTCTTCATGTTCAGAAGTCAGAAAGACTTTGGGTCAATTTATCTACCCTGATTTCAGCCACTGTGAAACTTAGAGATGTAGTCTACATAGAAAAAAATACCAGTTGAATAATTCAATAAGACATGGTTATGCCACAGAAGCACTTCCTAAATAGGTTAAATGGAGCACACAAAAATTAGCATTCCTATTACTAAAGTGAGTTATTTTCTTAGATTCCTGCCACAGCCACACCACTGACCTCTGGTCACAGAGTTGCTCTTTGACACCCTTCTCCTCCCCAAACCTTCTCCACTTCTCTAACTACTGCTGGCTTGTACATGGATAGTGAGCTCTCTGGTCTCTTGATCTAGAGACCACTCTTCCACAATCTTTTTTCTTGAACTGAACATGTTCTGTTGCTGAAGTTGCTCCTTTCTTTGTCTGTCTTTCCTTTAGCCAACCTGAAAATTGGGGTGCTGCTCCAAACATTTTCTCACAGCTTCTCGGCTTCTCACATTCCGTTTGTCTTAACTCTCCAGTGTTCTTCCTCTCTGAAACTTCCACCATCTTGCAGTCGATTAGTCCAGCGTTTGGATGCCTGTTCTCACATCTTTCAATATCCAGATATTGAACTCTTCCAAATAATGAAACAACAGTCATTCCCCATTTTGATTCATTTCTCTTCTGGGTCTCACCTTTCCCCACCCACTCCCCATCCTTGCAGGCCTGAGTATCTCTTCCACCCTTGGCATAAGCTTAGCTGACATCACTTTCTCAATTCTCTATCTCCAATAGCTTTCTCAGATGCTACAGGTGAAACAGACGCCTCAATCACAACCTTCTAAATCAAAATAGACTCTCCTGCAGGTGTGTTCTGGACTGAATTACTGCTGAGCAAAGAGCAGTGGTAGAAACTCACCTATGAGAAGAGTACTGCTGTATGTAAACCAATCCGGATTAGTCCGGGATGCAGCAAAGAAATGCAGGGACCCAGCTCGTAAACTCTGCTGATATTCTGCCCCTTGGGGACATTGGCCTGACTGTCTCCTTTCCTGAGACCTCTTTACCTTCTTCCTCTTCTTGAGTTGTATATCTTATCTTCTCAGCTGCTTAACCAAATTGAATCACAGAAAACTCTTTTACATAGACTCCTCCCTTGAAGACACACTGACAACATCTTTCCCCAAATTTCTGATAATAGAGACCTGCCAAGACCCTTTGCATCCACCCTGCCTTTGTCCAATAGGAAAGAGCTATGAAAGCAACTGTGTTCCTCCCTCTTTCTCCTATCTAGTACAAACAAGTCAGGAGGGCTAGCCACGTCCAAGCCATCTTGTGAAGCTCCTCCCCTTTGGTTGGACAATAATGTAATTTGGTCAGAATCCACAGTAATTTGGTACCTGGAAGAAAAGGAACTCATTTTTCTAGCTTCCTATGTTCTCTGCCCTTGGAACTCACAAGTCAGGGTCACCAGGAAAGAGCCGTATTAATCACTCACTTGGCATCATTTGACAGAATGCTCACTGGTTATTTCTAGTGACAGTCTAGTAACTACAGACTAGAAATGGAAACTTTTCAGTTCCTCCTCTCTCCTCTTCCTCTGAGCCTGCAAGAAAGGGCCCCCCACTCTGCCATGTAGCTTTGCTCACTCCTCAAAGGCCCTTCCACAGTGCTGGCTTTTTGTTCATACTAGGTGTTGATAATATATCTTAAAATCATATGAGAAATCCCTTACCTAAAAAGACAGTGTGTTGCAGTGTCTCCTCGAACCCCATACCTGAAGCCTTACTCTTCGCCGCTATGACCTTGTTCATATCGTGTGTACTGACTCCCCATATTGGTACTTCTGGGCAAGCTTTTGACCTTTTTTGTGTGTAGTTCTCTTTCATACAATGAGGCTAATCGAATGATAGTACTTACTTCTTGGGTTCATACAGAATTAAAAAAATAAAAATTCCTTGGCTCAATTTAGGGAAAGAAAACAAGTTGTTAAAAAAAAAAAAACAGTTGTTCTGATGACTGAAAACAATGTATAGGAACATAGAATCTTTCAAATTACACTTCTGGGAGCCTATATAGATAACAAAATGACTCCATTTTCTTATTATAATTGAAGATAGTGAGACTGGCTTAGATTAGTGAGCATTCTCAACTGGGACACATCAGTGGATTGTTTTACAAGAGCAAAAGTTAATTTTCTGAGTGATTCCATATCATTATAAGTTATTACATGTAAAATATCTAAGTATTGGATTACAAAAATAATTTTTGAACAGATACTTTTGTGTTTCAGAAGCATACAAAATACATTCATCTGGAGGGGTCTGGGTTGTCCTTTGTTTCTGTACACATCTCAGCTCTCACCAGAACCACTCTGGTTGAAACCAAGCCTCTGCTGTTTAAGTCATAGAGAATGTTTCGGCATAAGCAGAATTCTACGCTTTACTCTTTCTATTTTAGGTCATGACTCATGTCTGCTTGTTCCTTAAAAGTATTCTCTCATGGTTAGATTTCCTGTGAACTTGGTTTGTCTGAACGGATGGTGGCTTTCTGCTCTCTTGAAGGACAGTGTCTTATCCTGAAGAATTAAAATCACTCAGATCCATCCAGAGAAATAAGAGCTGTGGCGAGAAGACTAGTCTGGTGGGATGATGAAGTTCTTTGGGTAGCCAAGGCAAGACACTATCTCTGAAGCCCATTTGCTCAGCCGTAAGAAGAAAACAGCCTTTATTACTACACACATGTGAAGAATTCTACAGACTCCTAGTTTACAGAAAATTCTCATCGTTGTCAGATTCAGGCTCTCATGACAGGAAAGGTAGGGTAGTGATGTGGGAGTCCCCTCTGTGTGCTGTGATTACCATTAATGAATGAGGAAACTGCTTTGGACCTATAGCAAGGCAGAACTTAGGTAGCCAGGGAAAGCTAGGCTGAATGCTGGGAGAAAGAAGGGCGGAGTCAGAGAGACTCCATGGAGCTGTCGCCAGAGTCAGACATGCCAAAACTTTGCCTGTAAGCTGCTGCCATGTGGCAATACACAGATTAATGGAGATGGGTTAAATTAATATATAAGAGTTAGCCAATAAGAAACTAGAGCTAATGGGCCAAGCAGTGATTTAATTAATACAGTTTCTGTGTGATTATTTCAGGTCTAAGCTAGCAGGGCAGCTGGGAACTAACAACTTCCCACTACAGGGTATGGGTCACAGGAGGCTGGGA
Organism: Ondatra zibethicus; assembly: GCA_004026605.1. Taxonomy (NCBI): domain Eukaryota; kingdom Metazoa; phylum Chordata; class Mammalia; order Rodentia; family Cricetidae; genus Ondatra; species Ondatra zibethicus. The sequence continues at coordinate 133,362 of PVIU01003071.1, forward strand.
GGCTGAAGAGGCTCCAAGGAGTCATGGGAAAATGAGACACATTTTATTTCCTCCAAGTGAAGCCACGAGGCAGGCTGATACTAGCAAATACCCTGGCACATACAGGCTATATATAGGTGGACATAGGCATACATGTAGACCAGCACATAGGCCACATGGAGATTGACACATAAGCCTAGAGACAGGTATGCAGATGGAGGCTGATAAAGACTCAGGCTAAGGTCTCTGACCTTAAGGCCGTATTTATACAAAACCCATATAAAAGCGGTATTCTATAGGAATAATTATGTAACAATTACATCAATGCCTTTGGGTTCCTGGGACATCTAGTGTCAGTTTTGTGCTGACTCAGCCCTTTGAGTGATGTCCAGCCTCAGCCATCTTGGCCCTTGCTGCATATCTGTATCAGTGCCATATTGTCTGAACACAAATTAACCTGTTTAGCCCTCTGTTCCCTACAAACATATGTTGACTATAATTATTGGGATTATAATTATGCTTCTAATTATTGTAATTGGTCAAGGTCAGAGACACTACATTGCACTAATATAATGCATACACAGAGAGCATCCCAGGACTCACTCAGCTGCAAAGTAAGCAGAAAGTCATAGATGTCAGCACTGCGGAAGTCTGCTGATAGAGGGAAGCAATGGAAGGAGTGATGTGGTGTTAATAGTACCCCTCCTAGGACTTTACACCAGCTCTGTCTCGGCTGTTCACAGGAAGACAATGATGACTGTGATGATGACAATGAGGTTGACAGCTGATGCTTACTGAATGCTTATTCCTAATCAGAAGTGGACCTGCTCAATTATTATTTTACCCCTTTTTCCCTATCAATCTTGTGAGATGTCTGTCAGAATTACCCTTGTTGAGGTTTCCCCCAAATACCTCAAGACAGAAGATCAGGTCAAGGGAGTTTATGGTATGCAGGAGATTAGGAATGATCCAGAGGAAGGAAGGCGGGAAGGGTGAGGAGTGAGTGTTGGTCTGAGAACTGAGACTGAGCGGCACACATTTTCCAACAGGGCATTGAATAGTATGCTATCAACCAGTGGATGTTAAAGAATCATGTATGGTAAGCAAGTCCACCCCTGCTGTGCATAAACCCATGTATTCTAGTTACTGAGTCTATTCCACGTGGTTGGAGGCAAGGAGGATGGGAAGAGTTTGTGAAATCATTATCTTGAGAAATTTGATGATCTAGACGGTGAATTTGAGATAACCTGGAGCAGAGATTAAAGAAAATCTAGGCCAGGAGTCTAGGTCAATGAATAATAAAGAATGCTAGAATAACAAGTTATGTGCTGTGCAGAGAGAGTCCCCCACGTGATGCTCTTTGCTTTGTGCAATGTAAAAGCTTTTAATGATAATTTAAAAGCCGTGCAATTCAGGCTCGGTGGGTGAGACTGACCTCAGCTGCGGAATGTCCACGTATTAAAGAAAGTGAGTGTTTTGTGGATCGGGGCTGCTCAGTGGGTGTGAAAAATCTCAAGTTTGTGTTGAAAAGCCCCATGTGGTTAACTGTCTTCTCTCAGAACAGTACAGTTCTAAAATTAGCAGAGGACTGGAAGCAGGGGGCTTTGGTGTTTATGTGACTCTGAAGGTATGTGACTGAAGAAAATCAGGGAAGACCCTCAGAAAATATAGATCTGCTCCGAGAGCTGAACATTATACCATTGAACTTTGGGGAAGAATAGGTCTTCATCACTTGAAAAAGTCATAAAATCTGTAAGAGTAAAGTTTTTCTTTTAATATAATGAGTTATTGTCCCTTGTAATTCATTCACTCAATAGTTATTAGAGAATGACCATGTACTAAATGCTACATGATAAAAGGAATACAGAAATACCTGCTAACAATAACATTTCATATATGGTAGGCACTGCACTAAAAGGGCTTTGCATGTCCATTTAAATATTAACTGTTTGGGAATAAACATATAGGAACCAATTCAAAGATGTCATGGACAAGGAGGAGAAATACACATCTAACAAAACAAGAGAATGAAGTCTAGGTGAGGCCAGCACAGAGTTATCGGCCCAGATACTAGAGAAGCTCATTCAAGGGGAATCTCTTCTAGTCTGCAGTCTGGGAAAGTGAGTGGTCCTTCCCAGGGAGACCAGGACAGAGGTGAATCCGCATGATGAGCATAGGAAAGAAGGAGGCACAGAAGGAGAGGGCAAATAACAGTAAGGAAGTCTGAAAAAGCCAAAAGATCTCAAACTACTATCTACCTAAAAATACCTGTAACACACACACACACACACACACACACACACACACACACACACACACACACACACACACACGTCAGTTTCCTCATCTGGGCTGACAATGCTCCCCGCAAGAGCCACAAGCTATCTAACAAAAACTCCAACACTAGGCATGAATAACCCTTTTTTGAGTTGTTGGTCAGGGTTGTCCAAGAGACTTCCAAAATATTATAGGTTATTGTTTTGTCATTGGTTACTCCCAGAGGAGGAAGGTAAGTACTTCAGACACATGACCTAGAGAAACTGAGAGTGTAATTTTTTTAAATGTGGGGGAAGAGGGACATGAAGTACAAACATGGCAAGATAAAGTCACACATCTGTGAGCAGCTTTGCTGATGTTACGAATTTGTCCCTGCCTATGAGAGTCCTTTACCATGAACTAGGTCACCCTCATTCTTTTCTCAGCCTCTTACATGTTCTTGTTGACCTCAATGGTAACCATGTCCTCCAATGATAAAGGAGGGGACTATGGTCTGGAAAGTTCTTGTCAGAGTCTCTAGACAAAGCTAGTGACGTGGTGTTTTATGATCATCACAAAGATATTAAGAGCAGTCTTTGAGTATGTATGTTTCTGCTATTGCTCAGTGAAAACAAGCTCTGTTAGTAAAGTAGAACATGAATTCTAATTGGTATTAATAATAAAAACCCCAAGTTAGATATAGGAGTAAATGCTGAAAGATCAGAGAAATAGAGCAGCCAGCCCCTAGTTCTTACCTTTACAAAATCCTCAGACTGAATGGGCTATCCTGTCTCTACCAGTTCTTAGACTGAATGAGCTGAACTCCTATCTCCTCCCACCCCATACTCCTCTCTCTGTCAACTCATATCCATTTCTGTCTCCACCTTCTTAGTGCTGAGGTTAAAGGCACATCACTCCTAAGTACTGGGATTAAAGGTGTGAGCCTTCACAACCTGGCTCTCTTTCTCTTTTATGTTGGATCAATCTCGTCTGCCCCTGTCTCCCCAGTGGTGGGATAAAGGTGTGTGCCACCACTGCCTGGCCTCTATGGCTAACTAGTGTGGTTAGCTCCATACTCTGACTTTCAGGCAAGCTTTGTTTGTTACAACACAAACAAAGTCTCACCACAGTAAAGATACCATCTTTCTGGAACTCCTGAGACAGAGCAGACCCAACCAAACTCTGACTGGGCAGAACCAACTACAGACACTACCCTAAATGATTAGAAGGACAACTCACCCCAGGAAAATATAACAGGACATGGGTCATCGATTTTCTAAAGACGCTGAGAGGAGCCCCCATCCTGTCAAAAACCTTTTCAAAAAACATTTCATCTTGCAGACTCATTTCTTAACAAGACTGTCTTGCTCTGCACAGTGGTCTGATTTGCATTAGATAATGGAAAATATAACACTCTACAGGGTGTGTGCACCTAGTTTTATAACAGTTCCAATATTTTAGAGAAGCAAGGGCTTGTGTCTCAAAACGTTTCCCGTGCACACCTGTCTTTAACCACCACAACATAAGGCAACCATTTGTGGGAGATTGAGCTAAGATATACATGGCCACCCATCACTCATCCTACATCTACAGAGCAAGTGTTCCTTCTGACTACTCTTGGGTTTCAGGATCCATCAACCTTTTGTCTTATCAAGCTCCGCATGATGCTGATACAGACACGACTGGAACATCATCCCATCTGCACTTTTTTTTTCACGCAATGTTCATCCTCTACCTCCCTGAAACACACCATAATCTTCACAAAATGAAGACTTTGCTCTTTTCCTTTTAACTGTTATAAATGTAGCACCTAGTAAAAGGGGCTATTATTGTTAGATAAATATGTGTTTTGTGACATTGTTGAATGAAAAGCAAAACGGTGACTGGTGAGAATACTCTGCTGGTAAAGAAATTTCCGTGTAGGCATGTGGAGCAGAGAACTTCCTTCCATCACTCTTGTGAAAATCCAGAATTGGTGGTGTGTGCTTATGCTCTCATTGCTGGGGAGGCAGAGACAGCCAGATACCTGCAGCTCAGTGGCCATCCAATCTAGCCAAATAGGCAAGCTCCAGGGTCAGTAAGAGACACTTTTTAAAATGTAGCAAATGAGTGAGGGAGAGACACCATGTGTGAATGGTTGGCCTCTACATGTATGCATACACACCTGTATGCACAGCCCACACCAGCATGCATACATGCACATGAGATCGTACATACAATGAACAAACAAATGAAAGGAACACTTTCACAATAATTATTAATCTCAGGCAAACTGATCAACAGAAAGTCCTGGAGGTCCGTGCAAAGTGTCTTTCCCCAAAGCTTGGTTCTGAAAGCAATTATAAAACAGCATAAGTTAAAATGGAAACAGCAGTGCTTTTAAAATAAAGACTGAATATAAATATGTAATAGACACTACCAGGCTCCACATAAATGTTTTATGAACTATTCACGTTGAAGAATATGAACTTAACTTGAACTGATAATGGTTCAGATTGATGCCATTAGTGCCTTGCAAATAATGCATTTCCCAACTAAATAACACAATTAACCTTCCTGTTGTATTGAATAATTCCTTGATACCAGGCTAGGTCCTGTTCTAGGGAAGATTAATTTGTTTGTAGTCATCTCTGCATATCTTCAAGGCCTGGTTGTCCTGTATTGACATTTCAAAAGAAAACAGACTTGAATTCTGATCCAAAGCAAACAGTTCTCCCGGAATGAATCATCTGGCTTTGCAAAGTCATCTGGTGAAGAAGATTGTCCTTCAGAACAGTAGATATGGAAAGCTGCTATGTGAATTCCCCTCGATGCCTGTGATGCCACACTGAAACTCATTTCTTTGGGCCTCAAAATGCCCCTTTTCTCTTTTGAGTATTTCATTGTAAATCTGGGAGGACCAAAATACCCTAAGCTACCTACCAATCATATCTTTCAAAATTGAGTCAATGTTATGAATTAGGAAAGCAAGAGAGTATATGATGACGGAGTTGGGGGCCTATGACCTCTGCCACCTAATTTCTTGCAAATAGAAGCTTTATGCTTTTTTGTTTAGAAGGGTGACCATCAAGCTGGTTGGCAGGTGGAAGTGGGTAGGGGAAAAGATTGGGGAGGGTGGTGTGGGAGTGGTGGTATTTGAAACTAATTAACCAAATATAAAATCCACTGTGGATATCTGGGAATGGGGTTAGAGTCTTGGAAATCATAAGGGAGAAATCACCCTCAAAGTGACATTTTGTGTCTTAAATCTCATGCTTAAATCCACCATGGCTCAGTGAGAATCTGAGCTCAGTAGAGTTCTAAATTGCTTTCTCTAAGGAAAAGAGATAATCCTAGTTTCTATGAAGCCTGTTCTTGAGGTGACAGTAATGATGCAGACCAAGTCATCAGAAATGGCCTGGTTGATAAGGTAACATCTGGGTACCATCTTAAACAAGTGAGACAATGAGTTGCAGGACAACAAGGCTAAGAGTCTTTTAGGCAGGTAGTGGTTGACTAATGAGGCAGGGGTCATGCCATCCAGGGTGGAAGAATGTAACGAAGAATGGACAGACCTGAAAATCGAGGAAGAGCAGAAAGACAGAGGATAGACACACAGAAACATCTAAAAGGTTTGGATGAGAACACAACTGGATCAGCAAGAGGAGCAAGGAGAGGGCTCTGAGGACCATGACCAAAGGATTTAAGCACCCTGATTAAAAAACTGTACATAAAATACTTATTAATGTAAATTAAACCTTTACATATAGAAATTAAATTTATGAATAAGACTTGTTCCAGTTTAGAAACAATCAAATCAAGGGATTGCCCTGACTGATGCTATGAGGTTCCTAGGAGCAAGAGCAGAAGTAAGAAGACAAATTAGAAAGCTTTTGGCTTCGACGAAGTTCAGCAGTGACTGTAAAGCCCAACTGACAGTGTCTGTACACCCGAGACACAGAGATGAATGGAGGCTGTGTTTTACCCGGGGCTTAGGGGACTCAAAACCTTCCCAACTCAATTGTCACAGAAATACAGACAGAAAAGAGCTGACATAAGAGTGTCCTTATGGCCTTGGTGTTGGAGGGTAGAAAGCAGGTGGGGGGGGAGATAGCTGAACAGCAACAAAAGGTCCTTCTGATCTATGTTTTAAGGAAGGCCCCAGAAGTCCCAAGTGACTACACTGAGCTACAAAAAATCTTAGAAAACATCATCTACATCCTAGGGGTCCAGATATCCCAAAGAAAACTTACTTTCATATGGAAGAAAGAAATTAGGAGATTGGGAGGGAAGAGTAGCCTGGCCTATGGGATACTATTGTATTAATTGAGGCAAGAGACCATGTTGATGAGGATGGTGAGAGGTAGTCAGATTCTGGACATAGCATGAGACAATTGAACCAGAAGTTTCTGAAGCACTGGCTTTAAGGCTTTAGAAAAGGAGGATAGTTAAGTCTAATGGATGTTGGCACTTAAGTGATTATAATGAGTCACATGTATTGAGCTGGCTTGAGGGGAAAGATAATCAGTGGTTTGATATTTTAGAATGCCAATTTTGAAATAACTACTAGACATATAAGTGGGGATGTCAAGAAGGTAGTTGGCTAGGCAAGCCTGAAGTTAACAGAGATGTCTGGCTTAGAAGTAGAAATTTGAGGTCCATCTGCACAGACATTTGTAAAAAGCTATGATCTTTGACAAAAATCTAGAGAATGAGTTTAGTAATAGAAATTTGAGGTCCATCTGTAAAGACATTTGTGAAAAGCTATAATCTTTGACAAAATCTAGAGAATAAGTTTGGCTTGCAAAGTAGAAATACGAAGGACAAGGGCAGGAGCGTGCCAAAATTTTAAAGGTCACTTTACCATAAAAAGGAATGATTAGTAAAAGGGCACAAAACCAAGAAATAAGGGTCTGTGGAAGTCCAGCGAATAAAATATCACAGGGTAAAAATGCATAATAGGCTATATAAAATGATGCTGATGTGATGAATGAGGAGGGAATAAATAATTGGCTATCTGCATTTGATAATGTGAAAATCATTGGTGATCTTGATACACATTGCTCCAAGAAAATCTCAATGAGGAAAAACTGCCTGGGTTGGACTCAAAAAAGATTAAAATTAGAGGAAAGAAGATATAGGAATATAAAGAGTTACGTTCAAGAATATACCTGAAAAACCTAGCAAATAGGATGGAAGTTGAGAGCTAATGTGTACTCAAATTTTTCTCCTCATTTTTTAACCAAGATGTGCTGCAGATGTTCTGTGCAATGATGAGAAAGCCCCAGAATGGAGATAAATTGTGCTGATGTAGGAGAGAGAGAGGACAGGACAGAGCAATCTGAGTATGAGGCCTAAGTAGATGTGAGGAAATGGTGCCCAGTGCACATATGGAGGTGTTGGCTTTAGAAAGGAGCACAGACAATTCACACAGGAGGGAAGGCAAATTGCACAGGAACAGGTGCAGGTGGGCAGTCCAGGAGGGAGGGAAAGCTAAAGGAAATTCTCCCTGGTTGTGTCTATTTTCTTACTGAAGTAGAATTTAAACTCATCCTCAGAGAGTGAGGAGGAAGAGGTGTCTAGAGATGTCTGGAGAGAAGAGAAAGGATGAGATAGCTGTGGGAGGGATTGGATGAATGGATGCACTTTGAAACTGCAGTGTGGTGGCTGGGGTTGTACTGTGATCTTTTTTTATATCATCAGTCATGAATTGAAAGTGGAAGCTAGCCACAGGAGTCTGCGAGTGTGGGAAGAAGCAGAATTGGATGAAACCAGAGCTGGAGTTTTGATAGGGGAGTACAACCAAGGGCACAGGAGCAGAGAGAGAAGAAAGAAGGAAGGAGTAGAAAATAAAGACAAAGATTGTGTTTATTAAAGATAATCACAAGAAGGGACTGTGCAATCTAAGCTGGCCAACGGATGTGCTATCAAAGACACTGTAGAGATCTTAGATTCTGTGCACCAGCTCTGTCTGGTCTTCACTGAAAGGGTTAGCTGCTTCTACAAAGACAAACTTTGCTACTTTTTAATATGATATATTAGACTAAACAAACTTCAGAGAAGTCATTATGAGAGGATCTGGACTGATGGAAACTCTTCCCTCCTCCATGGTTATTTAAGGGCTCAAGTAATGTTGATGCTATCTTCAGCATCCAGCATCTAGAGGATTCAATGCTTGACAACTTCAGCTAGCTAGAAAGAAGAAAGGCCATATTGGAACAAGCATGAGAGGCTTTCATGGGCCAAGGGTAAAATGGCATGTGATACTATTTCATTGTAAAAACAAAACAAAACCAAAAAAAAAAAAAAACTTAGTCTTTTCCCTACATGGAAAGCTAAGAACTAAAGGCTGCATCTCCGAAGCAAAAGAAAATGGATTTTTGGTTGACAGCTAGCATTTCACAGAAGTTTCCTGTGACCATCATTCTCTACCTCAAATATTCAAAAATTCCTCAGGGAAGAAAAATCTATTCCCTCTTCTTCATTATTTCATTGATCTCAAAATCTTGGATCTTTGTATGGTACTCAGATGTTCTTTCAACTTTTAAACAGGGTTGAGACTGATAGACTGTGGGGACTTTTGAAGTTGGACGGAGTGTTTTGGCATTATGAGATGGCTACACGCCTATGTGGGCACAGAGTAGAATGTGGTGTTTTGAATGAAAATGGTCCCCATATCCTTGTAGTGAATGGTGCTATTGGGGTGGTGTGGCCTTGTTGGAGTAGGTGTAGACTTGTTGGAGGATGTGTGTCACTGAGGGGACACTTTGGGGTTTCAGAAGCCCAAGCCAGGCCTAGTGTCATTCTCTCTCTCTCCCTGCCACCTTTGGATCTGAATGTAGAAGTATCAGCTACCTCTCCAGTATCTGTGTGCCTGTATGCTGCCATGCTAACTGCCAGGATGTTAACGGACTAAACCTTTTAACTGTAAGCAGCCCCAATTAAGTGTTTTCCTTTCTAAGAGTGCCTGTGGTCATGGTGTCTCTTCACATCAACAGAAACCCTAAGACACTCCAGGTCTAAATATTATTCTACAAGGTATAACATTGTTGCACTAAAAATGAGTTATTAGGTTCTGTCCAATAAAGAAATAGACAAGATACCACAGCAGACTCTGAAAACAGTCCCTAGTCTACAGCAATGGTGGAACTGTGTTGATGAGGTGTGCTGGTTAGTTTTTATGAACTTGACACAGACTAGAAATACATGGGAAAAGAGAAACTCAATTAAAGAATTGCTTTCGTCAGACTAGTCTGTAGCAACATCTTTGAGGCATTTTCTGTTAGGGCTCACATTCAACAGAGCATTCTTTGGGAGCCCAACTTTATAAGCACTCTCCAGGAATTCAGTACTTGGAGGGGCATTTTTGGTCACCATGGCTATCTGTGGAACCTCAGAAGTGGGGGTCTTCCTTGCATCTGTGACTAAAGTGACTTCTCTTGGCATCCACAAATTCTCTTCTGTCACCAACTGACAGGGTCTCCCACATTTCTCCCTTCAGAGTGTCTCATGTTCTCTCCATGCACATTAGCTATTGCCATGGACGAGTCAGACACCCACAGAGGCATTCCTGTCGTTCCCATCACTGGTTTCAGAGCTCCCCACATCGCGTGGGAGAACTCTCTAAAATTCCAAGTAACCAGAAAACTTTCCTCAAGCTCTAGGAATTCAGGACTTGAGGGGTTGGGAGATTTGCAGTCAAGTTGCTTTGCTCTTTAATTCATATTATTTTTGCATTTCCCTACTCATTTAAAGCTGTTTTCTTTCATATCTTATGCTTTTAATACAACTTTGTTTCTTTTGCATGCTCTCAGGAGGATTCATCACTTACCTTAAGCAGCTTATTAAAGTATTTCATATAAGCTAGTGGAAGGTATCACTAACAGTAATTTCCACTGTAAGTTTCCATACTATTATTATTAAACACATACGCACAGACAAACACACAGTCATATGCACATAGACACACACAGACATGCACATAGACACACAGACACACACACACAGAAAGAGATATGCACATAGACACACACACACAGTGGAAGATGCCCATAAGAGGTCATGTTCACTGACTATCAGCTCTCTTTCCTCTTTCTCATTTGGAAGTGTTCATCCACTCTGGCTTTACCTTGCAAACTTGCGAGGAACTCACAAAATACAGACCAACTTTAGAAAGTCTGACTGAAGTTGCAGAGTCCAGGCTTCTAAGGATCTAGTTAATTCAGTTGTGCACAACAGGCTACAGAATCATTTATTTAAATCAGGGGTGAGGAAAAGCGGGAAATGCCATCAGTTACAAAACCACCACAAAGCCCAAACAATTCAACACTCCACCAGGGATGATGACACTTCATCACCTGCAGCAGCTATTCATCTGGTCACCTACTGCTCTTCAAATAAATTTTCCTCCCACATGCTCAGAGAAGAGTGACAACATAGTAAATTTTGCTCCTGCCCATTGAAATCCTCTCCTGGGTAAATGTGAAAATAGATCCAGGACATGCAGTCATTTTGCTGATAGATGTCATCAGCAGGATGCTATGCTTAGGAGTTTATATCCAGAGATAGATATCTGCGCTGGCTAGTTTTATGTCAAGTTGATACAAGGTGGACTTATTTAAAAGGAAGAAGTTCCACTGAAAAAATATGCCTCTATAAGATCTGACTGTATGATGTTTCTTACTTAGTGATTGGTGGGGAGGGTCCAGCCCATTGTGGGTGGTGCCGTCCTTGGGCTGGTGATCTCAGGCTCTATAAGAAAACAAGTTGAGCAAGCCATGGTGAGCAAGCCAGTAAGCAGCACCCCTCCATGGCTTCTGCATCAGTTCCTGCCTCCAGGTTCCTGCCTTGCTTGTGTTCTTCTCCTGACTCCATTAATAATGGACTCCAATGTGGAAGTATAAGCCAAATAAACTCTTTCCTCTCCAACTTGCTATCATGGTGTTTCATTGTAGCAATAATAACCCTAACTAAGACAATATTCAACCAGTTCCCATGCACATAGTATAGGGTACTCTTAAGCTTGCTCCCTGCTGGAATGAAGTACAATGCACTTTGTCTCTGTGGACTGTTTGTAAAGGTGATTGCAAGAGCATCCTAAGAGAGGTGGTTAGCAAGTGCCGTGAAAGCAGAGGGGTTAGTCATGGGGAGAAGCAGTGTCACATCTTGTCCTTGACTCTCTGCTCTATTTTCAGTCTCATCTCATCATTTCAGCAGCAGAAAGAAGTTATCACTGGGAATCAGAATAAATGCTATTTTCTTCATTGAAGCCCGTCTTTCCTCCATTATGCTCTTGCCAAAGCTTGCTAGGATATCAAGTGTTTCTTCCTAGAGCCCCAGCTCCACATGCCAGTCCTCATAGCTCAACTCTTTTCATCAAGTAAGCTTGACGCAATGCCTTGGCACAGAGTGAGCTTCAGATATGTCTATGGTATAAATTTCATAATAAGAGCCTAATGCATCTATTGTCTACTCTGTAATGAATTTAAGAAATCCAATATCCTTTACAAATCCAGACAGTTTACTTAACAGCATGAAGTTATTGTCAGTATGCAGATAATAACTTCAAAGCTCAGCTTTGATGATACAGTAGCTATAGTTCTCATGTTGTCTTTGGAACAGAGGGAAAATGATTGCTGTGTTGGAAACCACCACTGAGCAAGAGAAATGCTAGGGAATAGAGCCAGGCACAACATCATTATATCTAATAGGATCAATGATGAAACATCTTTACTAAACAGGCTGCTTAAACACATCTAATGTCATCTCTTAATCTTCTAAAAGCAATAATTTCTTAAAATAGAGTGCTTCTCTTTCCACCGTGTGTCCAGTGTTCTATGAATCCACAAATCCCGTTGCTTCTCTGCTCCCCTATGCTGGAAGTCTCATAGGAATGTAGGGAATCAGGCCTTTGCCCACCACTTCAGGAGGCATGAGTCACTCTCATCTGCTCACTTCTGAGAAGCAGTCAGCTGGAAAGCTTGCAGTTGCTGACAGCACCCTGCCTTGCTACCAGAACATAGTCCAAGATTCACAGGTTTTAAGCCAAAATGCATTTAAGAGTAAGAAAGAAAAGGAAAATGAGTGAAGTATGTTAGGTGTAATATACCGGTGGTTTGTACTGTCTGTTACAAGTGAGAAAAATTCAACTTCTGCATACAGATATTTAAATTTAGTACCTGCCGAACAAAAAAATATCTAGGGGCTAATGTATTCTAAAAAATTAAGCACCGTTGAACACCTAACCATTTGGCTTTTGTAACCTTTCTAACTCAAACCTCTGTCTTCCCTCTCTTGAATGTTCTGTCAAAACATCTAACTAAGGTCTGCTTCCATTTCTTGACCAATGGATGATGCTGAGATGCAAGGTATTTTTGTTTTGGTTGTGTGCAAAGACTTGAGAAATCAGTCATACCTAGAAGTACCCTGTTGTGGGAAAAAAAAAAACCCTCACGTTGCTTTCTTATATCTGTTCTTCCCTCTTGTAATTCATTCCTGATCTTGGGGATTATACTCAATCCCCTTGTTTTAAGATGTACTTCCTTAAGGGTTTCAGGCTGAACACAATTGGTATCAGGAGAGCCTCAATAAATCAAACCATCTGGGTGAGATTTTCAAGCTGGTTTGCTCAGTAATATAAAGGCAGTACCCAAGCATTCCACTTGTGATGGCAGGTAGGAAGGTGGTTGGCCTTGACCTGCAATAGCCTATCTTGACATAATATTACTAAGGCTCAAGTAGAAGGTGACGTATTTTTACCTGTACTTGAACATTTTGACTGCAATGTTAAGTGCAAAAAATCTTGACTACAATGCTCCTCTTAACTGCATTGAAAGGCGGCACAAGAAAATGAGAAGCCCGTGATATCCAAATGCTAAGGAAAAGCTGAGTGCACTATAGTGCTTGGAAGGAGACTCATTTCCTGCAAGATGCACTAAAACCTAAGTCTGGGAAGTAGCTTTAGGTATAGCAGATCTCCACAGCTTTGGGAGGACTCCTCAGCCATAGGGACTGCCATGATTAGATGATAGTGTGATCCTGTGACTTAGGTTAGACGTATTTGAGGAATTTATCCTGGGAATTTGAAACCTTGAAGTCCTCTGAATGTTCCAGGGTGGCCAAAGCAACTAACTCTTCCCCTTGGGAGCAGTCTCTCCTTTCCCAGAGAGAGTTGCATGGCAACAGCTAAGACATATTCACTCACCACAGTACTAGTTCACGTTAAGATCTATTCTCTATCTCCAAGTCTCCCCCAGGTCTCAGCACACAGTCAGGGAAGAATTATAACCTCCGTTCCAGGAGAGATAAACTTATACTTAATAGATTTGCAGGACTCTGAAAAGTGGATCTGAATCATGTTGGCTTAGAACGGGAAATGCAGTTGGGTGGTTTGATGGAGACAATTTACAAACAAGAATAATTCATTTTTAACTTGGGTTTCAGAGTCAGGAAATATCTCACGATGATCTTCAGACTCTTGGGGTGAGTGCAAGGTCAACATTAAGAGTTTGGGATGATTCCGGAAAGGACTCAAGAGAACGATGGCTTTCGGTAAATGAGGTAGAGATGCTAGGGCTGTTTTGGTACTGATGAAAGGTGAGAAGCTTAAAGGAGATAGGAGTTAGGTTTGATCTTTACGGAAAGTCTGGACCATTTCAATGAAATGGTCATTGAAAGAACTCAAACCCATTTCCTTAATCAAGGCAGCAAGATCCATGGTGGTCCCTGAGAGTCATCTAGAAGTTTGATGGAAGCAACTGTCTTTGTGAAAAGGACAGCGATAAAACCAGGTGCTACATTGTTACTGAGAATGGCAGGAGTCCAGAGTTGCAGAAGCTCGGACTCTAGTAGCTTAGTGATCACAGCTGTTGCTGACATCAAGTCTATCATGACCAGGTCAGACTGTCGCTCTAAACATCTCAACAGGGATCTGTCCTACAGACTAAGAGGCCACTGTGCTTCTAGTCATGAGACAGCTAGACTGCTGAACTGGGCTGATTACTTGTATCATTCTATTTCTGGATATACAGAAGTGAGCAGAGCTGTGGTATCAGTTACCACAGTGGAAATTTGTGGTCCTCCCTCCAGTTTCGATATTTAAATTAAAGCCTACCAAAAGGGAAGCTAAGTGCCATTGGAAAATAACCTTATAATGATACCTAAGATAGGTACATGAATGCTGAACATCCCTCCCAATCCTTCTCCATAGGGGATCTCCTCTCACAGAATAAGGAGCAAGGGGAAATACAAAGAGTTTGTGAGCACTGTTAAATGTGGTATCTGACCCTTCTGTTGCTGGTGTTCTCAAAACTTCATCAGGAGCTCCAGGTAGAGTAGCGGCTGGCTAGATGATAAATGAAGGCTAGGTGACACACTGCATTTCAGCTTATCTACTTTCCTAGTCTCCATCTATACAGTTAGTTAGGGCAACTGACAGGGTCGTCACAGGGGTTGCCCTATTGTAGTGAGAATGGATACAGAGACGCCTCTGAAATTTCTACATTTCCTCCTACTGATGTACACACACACACACACACACACACACACACACACACGCACATCTACATTCTGCCAAATTAAAAAAAAAGCAATCTGCATCCCAGGAGGAACTGTAGAAAGGCTCTACTACCATCAGCGCTTTAGGGTATGCAGAGGCGGTGCTCTCTGTTCACCCCCTTTGAGTTGACATGCGTGGGTCTGGAAAAGAGCAACTGGATCATCAGAAGTAAAGAGTAAACTTCTGTCAACGTAAGTAGTGATAGTTGCCATGGAGACTTGCATGCAAAATACTGTACATTTGATGGAAGAGACAGACACACTTCTTGCCCTTTACATGCAGTTATTAATTTGGGGGAACACATTCTCCTACATTGAGATAAGTTAAACTATAGCTCACGAGCCAAATTACTTCTATCAGAGAATATATAAGGTTGAAGGGTCTTCCAAGTGCCAGAGGGAAACATTCACTGATCATGTGTGCACCCAGCCAGTCTCTCTTATTGATGCCTTTTATTAGACAATGAGTAAAAGAGCAGAGTGATAATATTAAAGGGCCAGAGACTTATAAGGACTCCTTATGATCCTATTAATGCCAGTTTTGAATGCCCAACCTGCCAGCGTCAGAACAGGCAGAAATCAGCCTCTTGGTTTCAGGGTGATTTCCTGCTTCTTCTAAATGTATGCTATTCAACTAAAAGGCCCACTGTCCTAAATACCCTTTGTTTCTGTCCTCTTCCTGCCACCCAGATGCCACATGCTCAGACCTGACCCACATTAAATTCCTCCTGGCCATTTCATCAACCCCTCTTCCCACTATCAGTTAATGCTGCCTTTAGACTGCTCTCCTCCATCTAGCTTAGACACCTCACCAAGAATTAGCTTAGTAAACGACAAATTTAATTGCTATTCACTGCTGAAAACTTTTTCATATATATGTATTGACCTTAATATAAAAGTCCAAATTATGAATCTTAGCTGCCAGACACTCTAACACTTAACATCTGCTTTGACTCAGCTCTTATGATTTTCTATTTCCTCTCTTACAGTAAGTTCCAATAAAAGTGAACTACTTTCATTTCCTTAGAATGGAGTCAGGCTTTTGCATGACCTGACTCTGTCTAAGCAGCCTCCTCCCGTTATTAAATCCCATTAAGCCTTGAGACTTCAGAAGCAACAGTAAGTTTCCTGGAACATATTCCTGGACCCCTGAAAAGAAAACTAGGATTGGTCATCTCTTTCTTCCCTTCGTATTTAACCCTTACTGTACCTTCTCTTTGTGGAGTTGTTTACCTTTGGATTCCCACATTGCACTCTATTCTCCCAAATACTCTGGTATCCAGTAAAAATCAAGTACTTGACAAAAATATTTGTTGAAATTAATGAATTATATTTTTCTTTACTTTTTAGTGATGTATTCTATAATATCCTTTAAAAGATAATCATATTTTTATTCCATATTTCTCCAATGTACTTAAGTAAATGAATAGCATATAAACAGCATGGAATTGATTGGGAACTTTACCAGTCTAACTCATTGAGCTTAACTCCCAACAAGCCATGTATTAGACTGTGTTGTGTTGCTATAACAAAATGCTCAAGTCTGGGTAATTGATATAGTTTTTCAGCATCCTGGGAACTCAAGAAAGGAACCAACCTCATGCAAAAAGAACAGATGTTGAGGCCTAAGAAGCAAGGGAATTGGAAAGCTGTGCTCATTCTTTTTATAATAACCCATTATTGTGGGGTTACACATTAATTTTTTTGAGATCTGAACCACTCTGAAAAGATGGCATTAATTAATTCCAAAGGCTTACTTTCTGTGGAGTATCACTTCTTGAATATTACATAACTTCTGAATGGAAGACAAAAATCTTCAACTCATTTAAACCTTTGGAGAAATAGATCATTTTCAAACCTTGGCAGTCAGAAACTTCTATCTAAAGCTTCATAATCATGCCTTATCTTCCTACAGTTTTGTTTTGAAAATCTCATGCTGTCTTCACATGACATATCACAAGGAAAAGCAAACTTTCTTCTGATCATGCATAGCCCTGTTACATGACATCATAATAATTATAATTTTAGACTTCATAATGGCAGATAAGCAATCAATGCTGTTTAACAACTTGGATATTAAAATGGAGCTTTCCTGGGGTATGTGCAGCCCCAGTTTCAATAATTCACCATTTATTTGCAGTAGTATGTATGCACATGGGCTGTCTTTAACTTACATGGATGAAACCTCTGCACCTTAATTTAGATCTACTCCTCTAAAATGGTCAGCCATCTGTAAAGAAAGAGAAGTCCTGCTAAAACCAAAGGGCAAGAGAAGGGTCTACAGTACCTGATTAGAACCTCAGCCTTTCAACTCAGAAATGTGGGTCCCAATGCCTATCCTGTTTTAAGTGCTCCTGTCTCTTCTTATACGATGAAGGAAAAACACCAGCACCCTCTTAAGACTGGCAGAGCAAATAACTGCACTGTGAGACGTGGAGAACTAGGGTTTGGCACCTGTCACTGAGTGATTCCTAAAAACCTAGGACAAGGAGAGCATCTGATTAAAAGGACCTTAGGAGCCTGGATATTTAAGGAATGGCAGGGACCAAGCAACCAGGGCGAGGGGAGAGGGGAGTGGATATGTGTGGCCATTTCTCAGTGTAATTTTTATTAAACTTCAGCTTCTGAACTGGGGTACAGAACTCTAGGCTTGGAACCAGCAAAGCAGAAACAAATTGTGACAGCCCCAGTTCTGTTATGGAAAACCTTCTCAGTAAACTGCAGGGGTGAGACAGCAGGCATATCCATGGCTGATGCCCTGCTCTTAGGAGACTTTCTAGTGCACTGGATGCATGGGGTGCTCAGTGCTCCTGACTCTTCATGAGCAGATAATGAGCACAGTGACTCACTTGTCAGGCAGAAAACTTGACTGCTTTAGTTTTCTTCTAACACTAAACAGAGTCACAGTAAATCACTTCCTGAATGCGATACTGGAGTAAACTGGAGGTTAGTTTGAAGTTAATTTCACATACTGAAAAACACTGGCTTGTGTGGAATGTGTCAAGTAGTCTGTCAAATTTTTGCTGGTAAAATAATTTAAAACAAAATCAAAAATCAGAAGAAGATGAGAAGGATGTTTGCTGAAAGCTCATGAAACTAAAAAGCTTCTTTATTGCCAAAAACCACTGTTTGAGTGGAGAGGCAGCCTTCAGAACTGGAAAAGATCTTTACAAGATATAGATCTGACAGAGTGTTGGTGTCCAGAATAGACAAAGAACTAAAACAACACTAAAAGCAAAAATAAAAATAAAAAAAGTACCTATCATCAAGAAAGCAAATAACTAAAAATTGGAGCTTGAAACTACACAGAAAGTTATCAAAAGAAGAAATACAAATGACCAATGAATATTTTTTTAAATGGCCAATGCCAGTGAGGTCCCATAGAGCACAAAACATTGAAGGCTATTGCCAATATTCTTCGTAACTCTCCAGAACTTGATGCTCAGGCTCTGTTGCTGAAGATGCCACGTTCATAAGTCACAGGACATAGAGAAATCAAGTTAGTACCAACCTAGGAGCTTCATTCCTACCAGCTAGCTTTCACAATGCTCTTGGAGAAGAGTGAGTCTTACCCAGCAGTCACCCCTAAGGGTTACAGTGATAACTGGCCTGGCAAGACACCCCCATAGGTGTAACACTGGCTTGAAGTAGCTCTTAAGTCTTCTCCAAGAGAGTAATGAGTATTTCATGCTTAATTTTTTTTTTTTTTACTCAAACAGACCTAGGGAATGGTCACCTCATTTGTAAATGAACAGTGGCTCCCAGCACCTCAGATCACAAAGAAGCCCCATGTCCCACACGAATGAAATGGTCAACTATTTGCAATCCAGTGTCTATAATGTTTTCACATGATGTCGTGTGTGTGTGTGTAGCACACCTGTGTGTGGGTTCACATGCATGTGCTTGTGTGTTGCCATGTGTGTGGAGGCCTGGAATTGTCATCATATCTTTTCCTCAATCATTGTTCCCCTTAGAATTTTTTTAGGGCTGGGTCCCTTGCTGAACTCAGAGCTTGCCAATTCCAGCTCACCTAGTTAGCTAGCTTATCCCGGGGGATCCTCTCTTTGGTGGGATTTCAGGAGGCCACTGTGCATACCTGGTTTCTCCGTGGCTTCTGGGGACCTGTACTCCAGTCCTCACACTTGTGCACTTGAGTACTCCTGAGCCATCTTCCCGGACCTGTTGTAATGTTTTCATAGATAATATGCAATTTCACCTCCTTTCGGAAGAGTGTTCAGTAGGAACAAAAACTTTCCTAGTTAGAGGAACTTGATATATTTTATGTATTATTTATGTTTGTGTGAGTGTGTGTGCATGCGTGTGTGTGTAGGTGGGCTCACCACTGTAGTTGCTTGTGGCGACCAGAGACTGATAATGAGATCACTTCCTCAGTCCCTCCCGTTTTAGTTTTTGAGACAGAATTTTTCATTGAGCCAGGAGTTCACCGGTTGGTTAGAGCGGCTGATAAATGAGTCTCTGTGACCCTCCTGACTCGACTTCCCCAAGACTAGGGTCACAGGCCTGTGCTGTCATTCCTGGCCTTTTAGGGGCCTACTAGGGGGTCAGAACTCTGTTTCTCATATTTGCATATCAAGTGCTTTACTCACTGAGCCATCTCCCTAGACCCCAGATGTTCTTTAAATGTTTTTCTAGAGCTGATCATACGAAAAGGATGGTGTCCAACCTCTCACCTCAGATGGAACTAAGGAAAACTCAGCCTCAAAGTGAGCTTGTCCTCCACTCCCAGCACATTCGCTACAGCAGAGAGGCAGCCACTGGTATCCACCTAATGAAGGCCACTGTGACACTGACTGAACACAGCCCTTGTTAGCTCACTGAGAAGCCTAAGAGATCCAACCTCATCTTCCCCCTCCACTTCATTCAACTGGGTTCACAATGCAACTCCACAATATCTCCCTTAGAATCTAACCAGCTCTTCAAATGACCAAATAAACATTCCATGCTTAATTGCACTGTTGTCTTCACCGTTCTTCTTTCTATGTCTCCTCTTGGGAAGAAGCTGTGTGTATTTTCATCACATGAATGCCAGAAAAGCAAATGGGCTTTGAAACAAAGATGGAGGTGCACTTTGAAGAGTAGTTTAATTCTCCTTATTATTCGTGCATTCATCTTCCCGCCACCCACTGGCCAGGGCATTGTTTCTGGGCTGTTCACAGTAGTCTTGCTCTTTACTATTGCTTTCCAGGAGATGAAATTTTAGATTAAGTAAACTATACTTGTGTAAAATAAACACAGAGGCATAGTCTTGAATTATTTGCTGAAGATGTATTGAGTTGAGGTCACATATTTACACATTCTACATTCAAATGGGAGAAAAATAGTACTGCCATCATTCCTGAAAACATCCCAACTGACGATATTGAAAAAAGCAAACTAAACTTCTTCATAGGAGGTATTTTATTCTCTGCCAGATAAAACAGTCTTTTAAAGGCTTGGGTTAGGATCTTTTGGATAAACGGTGAGTCTGATGTAAAGTTCATGTCCGTATCAGTCAGGGTTCTCTAGGGGAGCATACTGTTGGAATGAACACATATAAAGAGAGACTGTTCAGTTGGCCTATACAATATGATTTGGGTAGTCCAACCATGTCCGTCTTCACCCTGGAGAGGCTGAGAACTCAGTAGCTGCTCAGTCTTGGTGCCTGACTGTCTCAGCAGTCCCAGACGGGTACCAAAGACCTCAAGAATTCTTGGAGAGCTCCGGGTCTTCACTCTTGGAAGGCCAGAGAAGCTGGGTTCGGCTATCTAGGGACAGCAGCAACAGCAGCAGTGACAGAGGACAGTGTTAGCAACAGGGTAGATGAACTCCCGAGCAAGATGCAAAGGTAAACATGCAAAAAGCAAAAAGACTCTACCTCAGACCCCTTTATATCTTGGATATCAAAAGAAAGTTTAATTCACACCTCGGGCAAGTTTTTTTTTTTTTTTTTATTTTTAGTTTTTTTTTTATTTTTTTTCCATACATTGTTTTGTTTTATTTTTTCCATTCAAGAACATAATTAAAGATAAAAAAAAATTTTTTCCTTTCTTCCCCTTCTCTCGGTCCCCTCCCACTACCCCCCACCCCTCCTCCCTCCCCCTTCTTCCTTGAAAGAGGGCATGGTGCCCTGCCCTGTTGGAAGTCCAAGGCCCACCCCCATCCCTCCTGGCCTAGGAAGGAGTGCATTCAAAAAGACTCGGTTCTCAAAAAGTTAATACATGCAGAAGAGATAGGT
>PVIU01003072.1:0-47891 GCA_004026605.1 Ondatra zibethicus
TTTCTTTTTTCCATTTGATATTTTTTGCTTCTTTGTCAAAAATCAGGTGTTTGTGGGTGTGTGGGTTAATATCCAGGTCTTTGATTCGGTTCCCTTGGTCCTCTTGTCTATTCTTATGGCAATACCAGGCTATTTTCGATACTGTAGCTCTGTAGTAGAGTTTGAAGTCAGGGATTGTGATGCCTCCAGAAGTTCTTTTTTGTACAGGATTGTTTTGGCTATCCTGGGTTTTTTGCTTTTCCATATTAAGTTGAGTACCGTTTTTTCAAGGTCTGTGAAGCATTTTGCTGGGATTTTGATGGGCATTGCATTGAATCTGTAGATTGCTTTTGGTAAGATTGCCATTTTTACTATGTTAATTCTGCCTACCCAGGAGCATGGGAGGTCTTTCCACTTCTGGTGTCTTCTTCAATTTCTTTCTTCAAAGATTTAAAGTTCTTGTCATACAAGTCTTCCACTTGTTTGGTTAGTTACTGTGAGATATTTTAAGCTATTTGTGGCTATTGTGAAGGGTGTTGATTCTCTGATTTCTTCCCCAGCCCTTTTATCATCTGTGTACAGGAAGGCTACTGATTTTTTTAAAATATTTATTTACTTATTATGTATACAATATTCTGTCTGTGTGTATGCCTACAGGCCAGAAGAGGGCACCAGACCCCATTAAAGATGGTTGTGAGCCACCATGTGGTTGCTGGGAATTGAACTCAGGACCTTTGGAAGAGCGGGCAATGCTCTTAACCTCTGAGCCATCTCTCCAGCCAAAAATCCCAGGCTACTGATTTTTTTGAGTTAATCTTGTATCCTGCCACATTACTGAAAGTGTTTATGAGTTGTAGAAGTTGACAGGATGTGAATTTTTATCATGGATAAAATTCATTCTACACTTTACCCAATTTTTTTAAAGTCTAAAGTAGAATAAGAAACTAAAGTATAAAATTATTTCCTTTAAACAGAACACATTTCTGCCTCAGGTGAAGTAAGGATTGGGTGACTGGTGAAGTAGTCAAGACTTATCCCCATTGCTAGTCATGAAACTTTGAAGAATTAGTCAATTAATGGAAACTAAAACAAAGAAATAGAGGTCCCTAAAATTGATATTTGACCTGAAATATAAAATGAGATTAAAGTTCAATAGAAATTATTCACAACTCCTATTTTTTAGAATCACCTTTGAGAGTGAAAAATCACAATCTTCATTATCCAGCAATGCAGCTATGGCTATGGAGGTGGCTATGATCGGGAAGTGGCTATGGTCAAGCATTTGGGGGTCAAGTGCTTGCCCTGTGAGCACTGAGGAGTTTGGATCCCAGTGAAGGCTGGATGAAGATGGCAACCTGCCTGTAAGTCCGGCCTTGGAAAACAAAGACCAAGGGGTCTACAGAGCAAGCTGGCTAGGGAGACAACAGCCAGCTCTGGGTTTGACTGAGAGACTCTGGTCATTGAATAAGGTGAAAGGGCACTGGAGGCCGATTTCTGATATAAACCTTAGGTCTCCACATGAACACAAACACATGTATGCATACACACACATGCACACTACACACATACATGAATAAAAACACTAAGACTACAGTACTGATTTCATTTTGTGAGTAAAAGAGTAGCAATACAAAAAAAGTCCCAAGAATTAACTATTATGTGCTTTTTTGAGGATCAGTTAAGAAAATGCTATCTATCTATCCACACACACATATATACACATACATATTCTTTTTTTCATCTTTCCTAGCACACCAAGCCCCTTCTAACACCCATATTAATTTTTAACTGATGGCAGTACTTACTCTTATATTTTATGAGTCATGTGACGTTTCAATACTGTGTACATTGTGTAAAGCTCAAACCAGAATATACATTGTGTTGAACATTTATCATAGCTTTATAATGAAAACATTGAAAATCCTTTTGGATGCTTTGATACATCCAAACAGGATACATCACTGTTATCCTGACACGTGCCACTATGCAACATTACACTACAACTTTGGAGGGGGAAAGCAAGCCCAGAGCCTCATGTGTACTACAGAAGTGCTCTACTCTGATATCTTACTCATTCAACCCCCTCATAAACAATTCTAAGTACCAATATATTTTCAGCTTTCATGAGATGAACTTTCTAAGACTCTACCTGTGTGAGCTCCACAAAGCATCCACCTCTCTAGGCCTGGCTTATTTTGATCCACTCATGACCCAAATGACAATTTCATTCTTTTTATAGCTGAATCATATTCCATTGTGAGTATGTCATACATACACTTTGTACATCTGTCAGCCAATGTGCACTAAAATGTCCTACTTTTTTTTTTTTTTTTTTTGGTTTTTCGAGACAGGGTTTCTCTGTAGCTTTGGAGCCTGTCCTGGAACTTACTCTGAAGACCAGGCTAGCCTAGAACACACAGAGATCCGCCTGCCTCTGCCTCCCGAGTGCTGGGATTAAAGGTGTGAGCCACCACCACCCAAAAGAGTCCTACTTCTTGACTTCTGTGAATAGTTCTAAAATAAACACGAGTGAAGATGTTTACTGATTTTCTTCAGAGTTGTCCCTTTAGTTTATATATCCAATAGTGGGATTCCTGTCTCCTACACTAGTTCTGTTCTGATATTTTAAAGAACTCTCTTTCCATTTTCCATAGGAAATACACTAATTTACATCCCTACCAGCAGTGTCTAAGGTCAGCTTCTCTATCTATCCTCACAGTGCTTATCTTTAGATTTCCTGATGACAGCCATCCTCACTAGTGTGAAATGATACCTGTGATTGTCATTCATATTTCCATGATGGTTAGTGACAGTGAGCATTTTTTCACATGTGTGGATAGTATATGTCAGCATTTTAAAATGTCTACTTAGGGCTTTTGTCCACCACTTTTGGCTGTTTAGTTCTTGGGGTTCCTTATATATTTTGGTTATTAGCCCCTGGTTAGTTGTATGATTTGCAAAGACATTCTCTCATTCTGTGGCTTGTCTTTCCATTTCCTCTTGGTTTGTAGCAGTTTGATGCCATGTACTTACTTTGCTTTCATTTCCCATGTATATTGGTACAAATTTAAGGTAATTTTTGCTACATTAAGTTTCTATTTCTGTTTTAGGTATTGTACCTATGAAGCTTGTTTAATTAAGTAATGTAAAGTTTTAGTCCTTGAAAGCAATGTAGAATATTAAAGAAATAAATGTTAATAGCTAGTCACCCATAATTATCAAACTTATAGTCATGTTAGGTATATTTTAAAGTTCATACAGAGATACATTTTATATAAGTGATCTTCAAACACTTCAAAGACCTACAGAATATAGCATTTAATATGTTTAATAACCTAAGGCTTTTCATGACATTGAGACACATCTGCTTCTGACAGCACCAATTTATTTCAAAAGAAGATAATGGGCATCAAAGAAACTCCATAGAAGTTGGGGTTTTTTTTATGGCAAAAGCTAGCCATGTGGGCAAAGAAACTGTTCTTGCCTCAATTGATGACAGTATACTGTCCAAACTGAACCAGAAAGATGCAAAAGAAAGTGACTGTCAAACTATGCTAAGACAAGGTATGAGAGTCCTTCAAAACTCCCTGCTTCTTAAAAAGGTCTGTCAGATATACTAGGCCTGTTGGTCAAAGTTGGGTGTCACAACATTACAGAAGAATTCTGGGTGACTGTCCAGGCAGCCAGATAACCTGTCGCTAGGTAACATTACACCCATCTGAAGTCTTTGATGGAGCTTAAGAATAAATAATTAAAGTTTTCCTTAATTATGATAAAAGGTAAATTAGAAATAAAACTTTAGACTCACAAAGACAAGATAAATAATGGAGATTTTCTCTAATTTTACCAAATATGAATGGACTGGATATTGTACTATAATTTTTACTTGGTAACTGTTTTTGTTTTTTATATGTATATTTGTTTTTTGAGACAGGGTTTCTCTGTAGCTTTGGAGCCTGTCCTGGAACTCGCTCTGTAGACCAGGCTGGCCTCAAACTCACAGAGATTCATCTGTCTCTTCCTCCCAAGTGCTGGGATTAAAGGTGTGCACCATCACCGCCTGGCATGTTGTATATAATTTTACTATGTCAAAGTTAAAACCTTCCTTTGTAATCAGACAAAGAGGGGAAATGCTGTGGAATAATCCTTCTGTACACCATGAAGATGTGTTATTCTCATTAACAGAAAACGAATTGTTTGATGACTAGGCAGGATTTGGGAGCAGAGAGAATGCTGGGGAGAAGGGTGAACTATGAGGAGATACCATGAAATGCAGAGTGAGCAGGCTGGGAAGTATGCAGATAAGGTAAATGAGCCTCAGGGAAGCACACTGATTAATAGAAATGGGTTAGTTTAAGTTATAAGAGCTAGCTTTTAAAAACAAGCCTAAGTTACTGGTCAAGCATTTACAATTAATATTAAGTCTCTGTGTGGTTATTTGGGGAGTGGCTGGCAGGACAGAGAGGATCAGCCATCTAGATGGAAAATTCCACCTACACTACAGTCTGAGTCCCTGCTTCTCTTCACTTCTTCAACTTCTTGCATTTAATTTTCACTGCAGAGATCTTTCATTGCTTTGGTTAAATTTATTCCTATTTATTTTATTGTAGCTGTTATAATTTGTACTTTCTTTATTTCTACACCTAATTAGCTTAGGATTTTCCTTGTGAAGGGACATTTCATTATTCAGGTCCCTGTCCTACATCTACTAAGGCAATGTGTGGCATGTGTATTAGTTTCAGAACATGGTGCATTACTAACTCATCCATGCATACATGAGATGTATCCCACTTACTCATTGTGGAAAAAAAATATCTTTAATGTGCTGTTGGATTGTGTGTGCTAATACTTAATTGAAGATTTTTTGCACCCATGTCCACACAAGGATACTGACAGTGGTTTCAATCCCTTTGTCTCTTGTTTCATTGTCAACATTGTTCTCATACAACTCTGTATGAGAACAGCATTCTGTATTTATCAACAGTCTGTCTAGTCAGGTAGGCAGGAATTATGGGAAGCTGCTGAGCACTTAGCATGGATAAATCAACCAAAGAATATGTGTAATTCAAATATAACAAATTCTGATTAGAAAAACTCATAAGGAAACAAATCACAAAAGAAACAGACTAAACAAAGCAGAATTTCTCTCATGACAAATGATGCCATAAATATAATCTAAAGGAATATGAAAATATGTACCTTTTATTTGGGAACTAGAAATATATATACATATAACTATGACTAAAGGGAACAGACATTTGGTTTTCATAATAGACAGACCAGTGTAACATAATAACTTATTTAAAAACAATTTCCACTACCTATTAATTATGCTATTTAATATTAAGAAATTAATAGCCAAAAATAAGTTTTTTCATATAACTAGATTTTTAATAAGCAAAGCTTTGTAAGCTTACATAAAATGTGTTTCTGTATAATTTCTATAAATAAAAATGCTGTAATATTCTTAAATCTTCTAGTCTTTATGAAAACTGTTACCAACTTCAAAACAACTTTTATAGCTGGGTAGTGTTGGAGCAGTCCTTTAATCCCACCCAGCACTAGGAAGGCAGAGACAGGCAGATCTCTGAGTTCAAGGCCAGTCTGGTCTACAGAGTAAGTTCTAGGGCAGTCAGGGTTACACAGGGAAAGCCTATCTCAAAAATCCAACCAACAAACCAAAAACAAATAAAAACAAAGATTTTCATTTGGGTTTTCAAGACAGGGTTTCTCTGTGTAGCCCTGACTGTCCTGGAACTTTTGCTTTGTAGACTAGGATGGCCTCAAAGCCTCTGTCTCCTGAGTGCTGGGATTAAAGGCATGCACCACCACTGCCAGGCAAATAAAAACAATTTATATGTCATGATTTTCCCATGCAGTCTCTTTTTCTTTACCAGAGCAAGGGCACATATGTCTGACCAAAACTGTTTCAGCATCATCACAGATGAAGGCTAACACTGAGCTGGGTTCAATGACATGACAAGTTTCATAACACGGGTCTCCTGAGAGGCAAGTCACTATGAGGAAGTGCATTTCAGACCTGGGCATTAACCTACTCAACCCACTGGAAACAGGGCTATGTCAATAAACACAGGGATGTCACTATAGTTTCAGACTGCTCTGCACAGAAGATTTCCATCATCTGGTTTTGTCACAGGAGAGAAAACCCAACTTTCCTTTCTTATGATAAACAGTATGGAAAAGGTTATGTATAAAATAATGGTTCTTAAGTGCTTGAGGTCTGGCAACCTATGTACACTGCTTTAAAAGAAAGATCTCTTTTAATTAGGTGCATACATGTGCATCTGTGTGTGGGTTTGTATATGTGAGTAAATGCTGTCACCTGTGGAGACAGGAGGCATCAAACCCCCAGAGCTACAGTTAGACATGATTGAGAGCTGCCCAACATGGATGCTGGGAAGCCAACTTGTTCTCTGCACAAGCAGTACATGCTCTAAACTACTGAGCTAGCATTCTAGTCTTGTATATCACCTTTAAAGCTTAAAATAACTATTTCCGTGACCTCAGATACAGACTCACTCAGTTAGAATAAAGCAGTTATGTCAGTGAGAGGAAGCCCCATAATATAAAGCATATCCTTTCATCATACTATATGAAAGGTGACAACTAAAATTGCCCACTACTGCTGCAGGGAGCAAACTCACCTTCCCTAAAATTAACTGTATTAATTTCCCAATTCTGTAGATACTGACAATGGTCCTCACAAGTAAGCCAATGCACACTTCCTCCAAATTTAACCCTCTGGTTCAAGAGCCACCTTTTTGATTTTTTGAGATGGGGTTTCTCCATGTAACAGCCTTGGCTGCCCCTGGAACTCACTCTGTAGACCAGGCTGGCCTCGAACCCACAGAAACCCTGCCTGCCTCTGCCTCCCAAGGACTGGGGTTAAAGGTGTGCAGCCACCATCGCCTGGCCCAAGCTCCATCTTTCAGCTTTATACAGACCACACTTAATTCTTCTCCCAGTGAGACTTTCAATATGAGTTCTTCCTGCTACACATTGGGCACTCAAGTCATTTTAGGATAAGCTTTGGGCTGCTAATTTCTCAAAACATTTAGTATCTTCACAAAATCTAGAATTTTTTCATTAAAAACCAGAGACAATGTTAGGCCATCTAACATTAAAATTAAGGACAGCTGAACTAGAGAGATCCTCAGAGTTAGAAGACCGACAATAAGCACTGCAAAGTCCTTGCACAACCTCCGGGGACTTGGATGGGGACAGGGTGTGTAAAGGAAAAAAAAAGGTACACCAAAAAAAGGAAAAAAAGAAAACCTCCTGGGCGGTGGTGGCAAATGCCTTTAATTCCAATACTAGGGAGGCAGAAGCAGGTGGATCTTTGTAAATTTGAGGTCCAGCCCAATCTACAAGAGCTAGTTCCAGGACAAGCTCCAAAGCTAGAGAAACCCTGTCTCAAAAAACCAAAAGAAAAGAAAGGAAAGGAAAAGGGAAAGGAAAGGGAGAGAGAGAGAAAAGGACAAACAAACACACACACAGATAGCTGGAAGTAGGGTGGGTTTGGGCTCTCTTATGGAGAAGTCTTGGTACCCTGAAAGCTCGCCATGTTTAATACACAAAGTTGAACAGAGAGATGTGGTTGCTGGATGCAACTGGACAAGGAGGCAGGTTTATTATACAGATAAACAAGGAGGGAGGATTTATGGTACACAGTTGGATCAAGGAGACAGTGCTGTGGGAGCTCCTTCTGCTCCTTCAGCCAATAGCATTTAAGATACCAGCCCACTTGGGAGTGGTCTCTTATACTATAAATGCAGCTGTTAAGCCTGCCCTTACTCTCTTGCTTCTGGCTGCTAAACTCTGTGATCTAGGACAGTGATCTGTGAGTTTCCCCTAAATAAATAACCTTTTATTATATGTAATTCTTAACTAGTGTGGGATTATTCTGTAACTTCCATCATCATCTGGCACCCGAATGTGGGAACCAGTCCACACTTTTTGGGATCAGTCCACCAGTCGTGTGGCACATTGGGCACTGACTCTCCCACCCATGGCTCTAGCTGGTCCTCAGGCGCAGCAGGCTGCTGTTCAGTGCTCCCCAGCTCCCAAACCAGACGATGCCTCTCTGTGCATTACATGCCAGCCTACACACTGCTGCCTGTGATCCCTGCAGTGCACACAGTCCTCAACTCGCACTGATGGAAAACTTAGGGTTTTCTCTTTTTCTGGGACCCCAACTCTTGGAATCATTTGATCACCTTAATAACTTCTCTTAATTTGTTAAACAAAGTATATTTTTCAGTACCTAAGTAAACAACACGTGCTGTTTGTTCCTGCTAGCATCTCTCAGCCACATGGCAGCAACTACAACACCTGCTGGCCGATAACGATTATTACACCTACTCCAATTCACTGTAATTGCCTTATGACAGGTAAGATCTGAAAAACTACAAAACATGACTGATAATATCCAGAGGTCCAATAATTATTTTGCTTTATAGTATGGAAGGTATTCTGCAAGGTTTAAATGATTTTCCTTCTACATCCCTTTATTTGAATTAGCTTTGTTTTCAATATTATCTCATTTCAAAAATGGTTCAATACTATGGAGAGGATAGCATCAATTTGACAAAATTATTTGAAAGAATTTGTGCTATTGACTCTAACTATGAAAATCTGTTAAAAAGTTATGATATGTCCAAGGATGACACATTACCTTTACTGAACAAGTTTCATACCTTGGAATCCTCAGTGAAGACATTAGAACAGACAGTGAGGACATTAGGACAGGAGATTCAGACTTTTAAAAAGGCAGTAGTAAAAAGATTTGAAAAGACTGAAGAATTTACTGAAATTGATGAGCAGGGACGGAAGGTACAAGGACAGGATTTAGTCTCATTGGTACACACCAGACCCCGGGATGACTTACACAGAGTTTCAACCACATATCCAGTAATTTTCTCGGAAAGACCACCTGGCACAAAGTACCATAAGGTAGTCAAAAATATGCATGGGAACCAATACATATGAGTGATCTAAAAGAAATAAAAACAAGCAATAGTTTCTTATGGGCTACATTCACCATT
Organism: Ondatra zibethicus; assembly: GCA_004026605.1. Lineage (NCBI taxonomy): Eukaryota > Metazoa > Chordata > Mammalia > Rodentia > Cricetidae > Ondatra > Ondatra zibethicus. The sequence continues at coordinate 9,045 of PVIU01003072.1, forward strand.
TGTCAGGGAAATGGTGAAAACATGGGCATCAAACACTAAGACTAGTACACGATTGGCCTCAATTAATCTCAGTGGTCCTAGAAAATGGACTTCAGCTGCTTTGGAAGAGTTATTGTAGAGAAGAGGCAAAAATTTTAGGGCAACAGGGGAAAGCAAAAAGATCTGAGTTTTCCCAAGATCAAATTCTTGATGAGGCTCATTACTCTGATCCTCAGGAACAGGCTCGCTATGACAGATGCACCTTGTCCCTATGCAGCACAGCAGCTTTAAATGCTTGGGACAGGATTCAGGAATCAGGAAATAGGACTGAGTCGTATATTAAAGAGGGCCAGAGAGAACCCTTTACTGACTTCTTACAAAGATTAACTAAGGCTGTACAATTAGGAGTGACAGACCCTGAAGCTAGACTTGTACTAATTGAATCCTTGGCTTTTGAAAATGCCAACTAAGAACCTTTAAAGGTTAGCTCAGCACCCATAGGTCAATGGATCTTGCGTACAATGAGTGTTGAAACATTTGACTAAAGTACTGAAGATTGGGTAGAAGAGATTTCCAATGGTATGAGGCAACACCAAAATACCAAGTGTTTTAATTGTGGAAGAATAGGACATCTAAGAAGGGACTGTAAACAAGGAATTCCTAGGAATAAGGTCTCCTCTAGGAATTGCAAGAATAGGAGGACTCAGCCTTCTGTCATATGTAGGAGGTGTGGCAAAGGCCGACATTGGACAATGAATGTAGGTCAACAAGAGACAGACAAGGCAACCAGATACCACAGGGAAACTCCTTGGGGGGGCCTCTTGCTGGGCCCAATGTCAAACAAAGCCCAGTCATTCCCAGTCACTGTGGAGAACATATCTCACCAGGAAAATTAAACAATCCAGTGCCTACTGTACAAAACCATACTGTTCTGGATGATGGAATAGACCTGGAGGATGAGTAAAAAACTCCAGTAAGAAATAGGAAACGTATATTTTGGCAGACTTCTATAAATGATCAAAGAGCAAAGCTAAGAGTGCATATAAATGACATTGTAATTGAGGGGTTACTTTGAGGGACACAGGTATGGATATGACTATCATTACTCCAGAATCTTGGCATCCAGACTGGCCTCTTCAAGAGGCAGATATTCAATTCCTAGGAAATGGAACCCTATCTCAAGTAAAATAAAGCACAAGATGGGTTGAATGCAAAGGGCCAGAAGACAGAAAGGAAGGCTGAGGCCATATGTAGCTAATACTGTAGTGAATTTATGGGACCGTAACCTATTGCAGCAATGGAATACCCAGGTTAACATTCCTGCAGTCCCCAAAACTCATGTTTCTGGGAAGGATATTATAAAATATTATAAACAAAGGTTACCAGCCATTCAGGCTGTACAAGAACACAAAGCAACTAGCAAACCTTCAGAGGTAATAACAGCCTTACCTTTAAAATGGTTAACTGAGAAACCCATAAGGGTCAAACAATTGCCTTTAGCAGAAGACAAACTGAAGGCTTTAGAAGGCATGTGTAGCTGGTACAGTAGCAAGTAGATGCTCACCATATTGAAGAATCAATCAGCCCTTGGAATTCTCCTGTTTTTGTTATAAAAAAGAAATCTGGAAAATGGAAAATGGTAACAGATCTAAGAGCTGTCAACAAGGTTATCCAACCTATGGGCCCTCTACAGTTTAGAATTCCTCTGCCTTCTCTATTACTAAAAGGATGGCCTCTTATAGTTATTGATTTAAGAATTGTTTCTTCACTATTCCTTTACAAGAAAAAGATAGAGAAAAATCTGCTTTTACAGTGCCTACTTACAATAATTATCAGCCTACTAGGAGATGCCAGTGGACTGTCCTTCCACGGGGAATGCTCGATAGCCTCACCCTGTGGCAATATTTTGTAAGTCAGCCACTGGAAATAATACACAAGCAATTTCCTAAGTCTATAATTTACCATAACATGTATGTCATTTTGTTATATGACTCAAATGCAGATACTTTAGAAAGAATGTTTGAAGAAGTAAAAAAAAAAAAAGTTTTGCCTAAATGGGGATTACAAATTACTCCTGAAAAAATACAAAGAGGAGATTCTGTCAATTACCTAGGTTACAAAATAGGTTTACAGAAAATGAGAACACAAAAGACACAAATTAGGAGAGAACGATTGTGGACTCTTAATGACTTTCAAATATCGGTAGGACTTATTTCCAGTCTATGACCGGCTGTTGGGATAACACCTGACCTAGTAAGTTGTTCATTTAGAGAAAACCTTAGATGGTGACAAAGACTTAAATAGTCCCAAAGAATTAACAGCTGAAGAGGAAAAAAAAAATGATGGTCATTGAAGAGAAATTACAGGAGGCATGTGTAGATAGAGTGAATCCAAATCTTAATTGTATTCTAGTCACATTGCCTTCCAGAATTTCCCCTACAGAAATTTTAATGCAGAGGGAAGATATTACCTTAGAATGGATATTTTTACCACATAAACCAAGTAAAAAAATTAAAAACTTATGTGGAAAAAGTCTCTGAATTAATTATAAAAAGAAAATTGAGAATTCGACAACTAGCAGGTATAGACCCAGAAGAGATTATAGTTCCTTTTACTTCTGATGAAATTAAAAAATTATGGGAAGACAATGAACCTTGGCAAAGAGCTTGCACTAATTTTTTAGGAGAAATTAATAGCAATTATCCCAAAAGTGATAGAATTAACCTTATAAAGAGAACTACTTGGATTCTTCCCCAAATTGTATGTGATGCACCAATAACTGGAACCCATTCATTTTATACTGATGCAAATAAATCAGAAAAGGCAGATTACAAATCAGAAGATGTAAATAAGGTGGAACAAAGCCCTTATAATTCTGTTCAAAAGAGAATTATATGCTATTCTCATGGTACTACGGGATTTTAAAGAACCTCTCAATATAGTTACTGATGCACAATATGCAGAAAGAGTTGTCCTGCATATTGAAACTGATAAATTTATACCAGATGATACAGAATTGACTTCATTATTCATACAGGTTCAAGATATAATCAGGAATAAGCTTTGTCCCATATACATAACACACATCCAATGCCATACAGGTCTGTCAGGTCCTCTAGCACAAGGTAATGCCAAAATTGATCAATTATTGACTGGCCTCAAAATTTCATAAAAAAGCACCATGTCAACAGCAAAGGTTTAAAGAAAGAGTTTTCTATTACATGGCAACAAGCTAAGGAGATTATAAAGAGATGTCCTATTTGCTCTTTCTATAACCAAACACCATTACCTGCAGGGAGTAACCCAAAGGGTACTCAAAGGAATGAGATCTGGCAGATGGATATGTTCCACTTTACAGAATTTGAAAAAATTAAAATGTACACCACACCATTGACACTTATTCAGGTTTTCAATGGCCAACTGCCTTGAGCTCAGAAAAGGCTGATTCAGTAATCACACATTTATTAGAAGTTATGGCCATCATGGGTATACCTGCACACATAAAGACAGACAATGGTCCAGCATATGTATCTAAGAAAATGAAATGATTTTTTTGCTTATTAAAATATAAAAGCATATTACAGGAATACCAAACAATCCTACAGGTCAGGCAGTTACAGAAAGATCAAATCGAACTATAAAGGATATGTTAAACAAACAGAAAGGGATGGAAAATACCTCCAGAAATAGATTGCATAATGCTTTATTAACTTTGAATTTTCTTAACACTAATGAGAAAGGAACAACGGGCAGTGGAGAGATATTGGATAAAAGAAAAAACTTCTGAATTAAACCAGCTGGCATATTTCAAGGATGTGTTGACTTCACAATGGAAGCCAGGAGATGTGTTATGTTGGGGAAGGGGTTTTGCTCGTTTCTACAGAGGAAGAAAAACTATGGATACCATCATATTAATAAAGATTCGGTTTGAAAAAGAGAAACCTCTTGAGAAAGAGAAATAATAGCTCATCCACAGAGGTGACATACATACAGGTGGTAAGAAAATCTCATAAGAGTTGGGGCAGGGTTCTGTTCTTGTCTTTGCAGGAAAATACTCATCTTCAAAGAGTGGACAGAGACCTTGGACATCAAGATGCCTAAAGATGAAAGCATAGCTATCCAGAAAGAATCAATAAAGAGAAATCTGACTTATGATGCTATATCATCTGCATGGTAAAATTTTATTATTTGGACATGTATACATCTCTATTTAAAAAATAAGAACTGGCTTTGGAGTTGGACAATGGCTATCCTTCTCTAAATCCAAACACATTGTTAAAAGAAAAATTCAGAATTTATGTCTCAAGTCAGCAGCCATCTGGTATGGGACAGAAAGAAGATAGATTTTAAGGAAATATTTTACTTTTCTCCATGCCCACTTTGTCTAAATTGTATCTTTTGTTGAATATATGTCTATATGAAAAATGTATATGATTTCCCTGCAGTAATCTCTGAAGCATCCAAGAAGAAGAAAGGGCCCCACAACAATGAAGCCACCTGATTGATATGATGTCATGATGCTGATAGCTATGAGACTGGTTTTTGGGTGCCAGCTGCGGAAATGGTGCACCTTCTTACAACATTCTGGCCAGAACTCCAAATAAGAACTTCAAAAACCAAACAGACAAACAAACAAAAACCCTATCAACTACTCAGAGACCGTTTGCAATTATACAAAACAGCAATCTTGAAACTTAACCATCATTTTACTTTTACAGGATCCCATAGAAAAAACACTGCCCCAATGACAGCAGGAAGCAATTCAAGAAAGTGACGTCCCCTCTCCCAACAAAGTTTGTCCTCATGGTTAGAGATACCTTTTAGGGGTTGATTATTACTCACATAGGGTTGGGGGTTGGGGTGGAAATTATGTAGGCCTAGAGATCAAAAAAATGGGGGGAAGCTGAATGAGATAATAGGTAGATTAGTATGAACTTACACACACTAATAAAAATAATAGTAAGTAACAGAGTGAATACTTGTGAGCTATTATTTATGGACAGTCTACACTGGTATAGATTTTTGTACACTGATACAAGTTCAAATTATATTTGTTATTTCTGTTTACAATATTTGTATACCTATGCAAAGTTATTTTGGCATATTGTATGCATGCATGTTTCTATCTCTGTTTAAGACATTTTTATACTAATACAATTTTAGGATATATTTATCATATTGCATTATATATTTCTACCTCTGACCAAGATATTTATACATTGTTTACATTTTGAGGTCATTGTTCTCCTTTACTGCACAGCTGTTTAAAGATTGTTTAATATTCTGATATGAAGTCTTAATCTTTAAGTTATATAGGCATTAAGTATTATAGGTTAATAGTCATTTATGTTTGTTATGCTAATTAGTCAGACTAACTAGGTTCTTTAGATACATAGAGATTGTATTCTGCATAGATAGGTAATCTTCAACTACTTCAAAGATCTGTAGAACATGGCATTTAAATAACTTAGGATTCTGTTGACGTGAGACACGATTGCTCCTGGCAGCAGCGATCTATTCCCAAGAGAGTGTTGAGAACCAAAAGACACTCCACTTGGGGTTTGTCTTCTTGGCACAACTGGCCTTCGGGCAAGACACTGCCCATGCCTCAACCACTGACAAAGTGTACAATGTCCAGACTGAACAAGCAGGATATAAGAAAAAAAGACTGTTGCCAGTGGTGGCGTACACCTTTAATCCCAGCACTTGGGAGGCAGAGGCAGGTGGATCTCTGTGAGTTCAAGGCTAGCCTGGTCTACAAGAGCTAGTTCCAGGATAGGCACCAATAACTATAGAGAAACCCTGTCTCAAAAATAAAAAAAAAAAAAGAAAGAAAGAAAAAGAAAAAAGACTGGCAAATCTTGCCAAGACAGGGTAATATGGTTTTTATAAACTTCCTGCCTCTGAAAATGGTCTGTCAGTTAGTTACTCTAGGCCTTAGCCAAAGTTGGTTGCTTCAACATTGCAAATGAGACTTTGGGTGTTTGCTCAGGCAGCCAGTCTCTGTCAACTACTGCACATTTTGGAAGCTGCTTGATTGCACTGCCTGCCTACTCAAGTACTATTATCTCCCTTCTCAGGCCTTCGATGGGGTTGAAGATTAGATAGTAGTAAGATACCATCCTCTTATGATCTAGCCAAGCCATTTCCAGTACAAGATTTAGACTTCTTAGGATAGAGTGCTTATTAAAACATTTAGCATACGTTCCTTGCTTAATATTGTTTATGCTGGTTGTAATTCTAATCTTATATTTGATATCTGTTCCTAGTGTATATAGTTTTGTATTGGGTTTGGAACTCTCTTATTTAAACAAAAGGGGAAGATGCTGTGGGAGCTCCTTTCACTCCTTCAGCCAATAGCATTTAAAATACCAGCCCACTTGGGAGTGGGTCTCTTATACTATAAATGCAGCTGCAAAGCCTGCGCTCACTCTCTTACTTCAGGCTGCTAGACTCTGTTCCTGTTCCCCGTTCATGCAGAGGACTGTGACCTAGGACAGTGATCTGTTAATTTCCCCTAAGTAAATAACCTTTTATTATACATAATTCTGAACTAGTGTGGGATTATTTTGTAACTTCCATCATCGAGACAGATTTTTCTATTCTTAAAAGAAGCTGTTTTTGTAGGGGAGAATTCTTCAGGGAGTAGAAAGGTATGATAGACAGTTTCTGTATGCCATTAACACTCACACTCGGTTTCCAAGAATCTGAGGCTAGGGTCCTTGCTGTACCATGCTCATATCAGCAACACACAGTATTAAACTTTATTAAACATTATTAAATACACTCAGAACTTTATACATTCAGGATTTCTTCCACTTCCTACCAGACACTGCTGCTACAGGAGGCAGCAGGGCATAACTGTTTTGCTCACTAACTCTGCAGTCACACTGTCTGCATTGAAATACTTCCTGGGCTACTCATCAACTATGGACCCTCTGATAATTAAGTAACAGTTTCTCCATTTGAAAGATGTGGGTAACATATATATTTAGCATATAAGAATCATAAGAAATAATGCATGTGAGGACTTTGAACCTATATGCCTGCCACATAAGCAAACAACCAATCCCTGATAGCAAATCTTATTGCTGTTTTTCTGTTAGATGAATGAATATTAATTATTGGGGGAAGATTTTAAAATTCCAGGAAAATAAATTGATTATAATTCTAAGTTTTAAATATTCCTTTACTGATCATGACTGCTTCAGTACATTCATACTTTAAAAAAAAAAAACCACAGAATAAAAGGAGTGGGCAAGTCTGTCATCTGGTTATACCATCAGAATACTCAGTTTCTCATAAAAATCTACTTTACCTAAGAGGGCTCATTCTCATTAGAAGCTATAAGACCAGAGAAGAGAAACAACAGGTAAGACAAACTTCAACCCCTTCCTAATAACTCAGCAAGATGCCTTCCTCTCTTATAAAGGCACCCCATGAAATGGGGCATTTTTAAAGGCCTTGGGTTCTGATACACAATCAATGGCCATAGTCTTTCTCAGATGAGAAGGAGCAAAAGTTTTGTACTCCATAAAATGTAAGGTTGCCAAAAAGATGTGATCCAGTTCGTACTTGCCTGGTAGTGGCTTCAGAGAGCTATACAGACACAGCATGAGGAGAGTTCAGGATGGACGCACCTAGGGCTGAGGCTGGGAGCATCAAAGCTAGGATACAAGGGAAATAAGCCCTGTAGGAGCCCTCTGGTCACTAGAACTGGCACCTCTTCACTAGAACTGGCACCTTTTCTTTTATCCAACTCTTATTCTAGAACATAAACATAAAAATGTAGCAGCTTCATGTTCCTCAACCCCTCCCTCTCTCCCTTGCCTCTAATCATCACAACTGTCTGCACTGTGGTAAGCATCTGAACTTCACAGATCAATCGCAGATTTTCCTATCGTACTGTGCTTAAAATCCTGTTTAGATACTAAAATCCCACTCAAAATTAAAGTACCTGCTCTACTAACACTGGAGTGTCCCATAGGCAGTCTATGCTTGTAAATTCAATCTAAAGAGAAAAAAACCAACGTATTACTTTGAAGTTTTCTACAACGAATCTGCACTTCTGCTTTAGCAAAACATCTGCACCTTCCTTCCGGCCTGAAGTGGCTTGCTTAAGCCAAAGAGGAAATCTTGCTTTCATGGAAGAAAAGTGCTTTTATTCCCTGTAATCTCCCTTTGTTGCTCTCTGAAGAAACACGTAATTAAATTATGGATGGACTTCCCCAGTGGGAAAAACAACAAGCACAGAAGGAAAGCTGCTGTGCCAGCCCAGGGGTCTGTCTATACACTTGCATCCAACAAACCTATACTCATAGAAGCAGAAGGCTGAGGCATGGCGGAGAAACAGCGCAAAGGTACAATAATGGGTCACACAAATTTCCCTGGGTACAATCTGGAGGGTTATCTTTAAGGGAGCATGTGAAGAGAAAGGGAAGTATGTGTTCATTTGATCACCACAATCAGTAATTTCCCCAGATATTAGATCTCGGATGGCAACATACATGAGTCTAGACTCTCTTAAAACAAGTCCCAATTCCCAAAAAAAAAAAAAAATTCACACACAGACTCTGTTGTATAAACACATTTAGAGAAATGTCCAACTAACTAAAATAAAATTTTAAATAACATTTTTATTTTTTTATATTAACACTGTTGAAGAATAATTTAAACCTAGATTTGAATTGGTCAGAAAAGAAATAAATATAATAATGGATTTCAGTACTGCACAATGCACACAACCAACTGAAGTCACTATGTGAAAGAAGGGGATTCAAAGTAAAACACCCCTGAAAAGAGCATTATCTTCTGTTCCCAGATCAGGGAGTTAATACTGCCAAGGCAGCACTATATCCCCAACAGACAGAAACTCGATGCAACAGCATTAAAACTCCAGCCACATTTTAGTAAAATTGACAACTCACTGAAATATTGATATAGCAGTCTAAGAAATGGAGAATACTCAACATAATATTGAAGCTACAGCTTCATGCCTGCTAAATTCAAAGGGTACAAAGCCATAGTAAATCAAATCAGCATGTTACTGACTTTAGCACAGACATGCATCCCGGTCAAAGGAATCAAACTGAGAATTCACATTTAAGGTCAAAGGACTTTTGACAAGGGGGTCAAACAACTCAATGGGAAAAGAATGTTTTGTTTTTTTTCAACAAGTGATTCAGGTCCAAGTAGATCTTCACATGCAGGCCCTCACTTCACATCACATCAAAGTTAACTCAAAACTAAAGTTATAAGAGTCACAGAAGGAAACACAGGAGTAAATCGTAACAAACAGCACAAGTAACAACAACAACAAAAAAAGACAAAGCACGATTTCATCAACATTGAAACCTGACAACATTAAGACAGCTGGAGGCATCCTGCAGAACTGGAACAGTATGTTGCAATCATTTATCTGGTACAGAATTTGTGTTTAAAGAATTCCTACAGCTCAGCAATTAGAGAGACAACCTTATTAAAAATGGGTGAATGATGTGAACAGACATTTCATCAAAGATTACAAATGCCCAAAAAGCACATGAAAACATATTCAAGCATTCCACTGTTTCTCAGAGGTTAGACATGGAGTCACCATAAACCCCAGCAATTCCACTTCTTGGAAATACTGACTCATCCAAACCATATTTAGAATATTCATACAAGCTTTACTCATAAGAGTAAAAAAGTGTAGACAATGCAAATGCCCACTAATTTAAGAATAATCAAAATGTTGTACAATCATGCAACCAACGATGATTTGGCAGTAAACAGTACTGATACATGCTATTAACATACAGATAAACCCTGAAACTATTAATTAGAAGAACAACTACAAAAGACCACATTTAACCAGTTTGGTTTCTACGAGATGCTCCAAACAGACAAACCCAACATCACTCAGTAAGTAAGTGCCTGGCAGATGGTGGTTTCTAAAGAAAAAAAATTTTTTAAGTGTGCTCTAACAATAGTGGTAACACATCATAATTTTACATATACTGGAAAAATTCAATGAATTGTATATTTTCTTTGTAAGGGTGAGTTTTATTATAAAATATGTTATTGCTGTTAGAAAAACATATCATATTTCCATGTGTGAATGGAGGGAAGGGAGCTGGGCAAAGAGAACAGAAATGACTTTACTTTGTTACAAAATAAATGGGATTCACTTAAGCATTCATCATCATCTTCTAAAAGCATTTAAAATTCTAGAGACTCACATTACTGACAAGCTCACAAAGCAGCAAGCATCACAGTGAACCTCCCCACACAGAATTGAAGTATCAGTGTATAGTAAACAAACTAAAAACAGGAGCTACATGATCATGATCAGAACAATCTTCTACTCAAAAAAATCAGATAATCAAGTCCAATCAAAGAACTAGAGGTTAACACTACCTTGTGCACAGCAACTTTCTCTAACTTTGCTCAATGAAACACAGGCAAGTATTCTTCAGGGTAATAATCATGCTCACTAACATAAGCTCACAAAGCAAGATACTAACAAAAAACAAGTCTAAGCAATCAAATCTTTAAAAATTAGTCAGTTTGCTAAGGTAAGTCAGAACACTAGTGTTCAAATGTTGAACTACCCTAAGAGGCCACCATACCATCAACCAAAGAAATGATAAATGAAGAATATGAACAAAAACTATGCATGCGTGTTGTGTTACTTATGACCCAACTTAGAAGATTGTGGTCACCATTCTTCCATTGAGGGGCATCTAGGTTGTTTCCAGGTTCTGGCTATTACAAATAATGGTGCTATGAACACAGTTGAACCAATGTTTTTGTAGTATGATTGGGCATCTCTTGGGTACATTCCCAAGAGTGGTATTGCTGGATCCTGAGGTAGGTTGATTCCCAATTTCCTGAGAAACCGCCACAAGATTTCCAAAGTGGTTGCACAAGTTTGCATTCCCATCAGCAATGGATGAGTGTTCCCCTTACTCCACATCCTCTCCAGCAAAGGCTATCATTGGTGTTTTTGATTTTAGCCATTCTGACAGGTGTAAGATGGTATCTCAAAGTTGTTTTTATTTGCATTTCCCTGATCGCTAAGGAAGTTGAACATGACCTTAAGTGTCATTTGGCCATTTGAACTTCTTCTGTTGAGAATTCTCTGTTCAGTTCAGTACCCCATTTTTTAATTGGGTTAATTAGAATTTTAATGTCTAGTTTCTTGAGTTTTTATATATTTTGGAGATCAGACCTTTGTCTGATGTGGGGTTGGTGAAGATCTTCTCCCATTCAGTAGGATGCCTTTTTGTCTTAATGACAGTGTCCTTTGCTTTACAGAAGCTTCTCAGTTTCAGGAGGTCCCATTTATTCATTGTTGCTCTCGTTGTCTGTGCTACTGGGGTTATACATAGGAAGTGGTTGAAAGTGTGGAATATATACACATTAGAGTACTACTCAGCGGTAAAAAACAATGACATCTTGAATTTTGCATGCAAATGGATGGAAATAGAAAACACTATCCTGGGGCTAGAGAGATGGCTCAGAGGTTAAGAGCACTGACTGCTCTTCCAGAAGTCCTGAGTTCAATTCCCAGCAACCACATGGTGGCTCACAGCCATCTGTAATGAGATCTAGTGCCCTCTTCTGGCCAGCAAGCATACAGACAGACAGAATACTGTATACATAATAAATAAATCTTAAAAAAAAAAAAAAAGAAAACACTATCCTAAGTGAGATAACCCAGACCCAAAAAGATGAATATGGTATGTACTCACTTATTAGTGGACTCTAGCCATAAACAAAGGACATTAAGCCTATGGCTCACAAGCCTAGAAAAGCCAAATAGCAAGGTGAATCCAAAGAAAAACATATATGGATCCTCCTGGAAATTGGAAGCAAATAAGATCGCTGGACAAAAGTTGGGTGCACAGGGCTAGGGGTAGGACTGGGGGTTGGGTTGGGGGAAGGGGAGAGGGGGAAAGAGAAGGGAAAAGGGAAGGATTGGGGAGAGCTTGGGGGAGTGGGAGGGTGAAGATGGAGGAAGGGCGGAGATAGGAGCAGGGAAGAAGATATCTACATTAAGGGAGCCATTTTAGGGTTGGCAAGAGACTTGACTCTAGAGGGGATCCCAGGTGTCCACGGGGGTGTCCCCAGCTAGGTCCTTGGGCAGCAGAGGAGAGGATGCCTGAACTGGCCTTGCCCCACTATCACACTGATGATTATCTCGAATATCACCATAGAATCTTAGTCCAGCAATGGATGGAGATAGAGACATAGACCCACATTCACATCAGAGCAATGGACTGAGCTCTCAAGATCCAGTTGAAGAGCAGAAGGAGGGAGAAGATGAGCAAGGAAGTCAGGACCGCAAGGGGTTGGTCCACCCACTGAGACAGTGTGCCTGAACTAATGGGAGCACACCAAATCCAACTGGACTGGGACTGAACGAGCATGTGATCAAACCACACTCTCTGAATGTGGCTACCAATGGGGGCGGACTGAGAAGCCATCGATAATGGCACTGGGACCTGTTTCTACTGCATGTATTGGCTTTTTGGGACCCTAGTCTATTTGGATGCATACCTTCCTAGGCCAGGATGGAGGGGGGAAGGCCTTGGACTTCTCTTAAGGATGGAGGGGGAAGAAGGGGGTGAGTAGGAGGGGACCGGGAAGAGACTGGGAGGAGGGGAGGAAGTGTAAATTTTTGAATGGAAAAATAAAAATAAAAAATAAAAAATAAAAAGAAGATTGTGGTCACCTGTCAAGGTTAGACACAGTCTCACTGTTCAATGGTTCTCAGAATTACCTCTTTTTTAACAGTCCAGTTTCATGCACTGAATACTCAACGTACTTATGGCAAAATTTCAAAGCCTTCATTCACTCCACATCACCTCATTTAATCTTTACGATAACCTAAAGGGAAGAAATTACTATCTATTCTATAGGAAGGGAACACAAAGACATCTTGGTCTAAATAAAACAAATACAAACATGAAATGCCATCATTTCCACTCAAGAAAAAATGCAACTAAAAAATTCATTCTTAAATAATTAAATATAGTCTTTAAAACAGCTCCAAATCTCAGTAGAAGCAAATGGTTGATTCATAGGCTAGACTCTGAGTAATAAAGTTGGCAACACTGTAGCATAAACTGGACATGATAGCAACCCTTTGTCTTGTTACTTTTCAATTTTTTAAAAAAGAAAAATCTAGAAAGAGCAAAAGAAATAGGGACACAATTCATTTCCATGTGACCTATGTGTTTAAAATATGCACATAGCTTCCCAGAAAAGAAAGTTCAACAGTACTGCTGGGTTGTGCCTCACTATGAAAGATACTGACACTGAGTTTAAAGGACACTTTATGAAAGTTTAGAAGTGTAAAAAGCAAAGGATACTTACTTTCCCCTCCATGAGTGCTTAGTTGTGTAGAAACATGCCAGATCCTTATTTTCCCTAATTATGTTCATTTTGTGCTGAAACCTGGAAGACAAAGGTATGGATTCCCTTAATACAGTGTTATACGATGTTAATTTTTCCTGAATCTCTCACAGTAAGGGACAGTATCTCTCTGTTTCCTAGCTCTGCATTGCCACAAAGTATTTAAGGACATGGAATGGATCAATGCTGTGTTCAGTACCATATCATGATTGCATCCTCAACCACTATTTTTTCCCTGGAACCACTGGTCTGCGTTGCTCAAAGACAGGAGTTGTCCTTGATCTACATCCTGAGTACAAGGAAATCTAGTAAAAGTTGTCAGATGAGAAAATTAATCTTTACCTCTAATACTGTTAAACAGTGTCTTGGCACATAAAATTAATTATCAAGAGTAAAATCAATTACAGAAAGTCTCTGTTGCACAGTTAAGGGCTGGCCACACTGCTGTCCCTTGGTACTTTAGGGAGCAGTATTAATTAAGTAAGAATTTACAAATAAGAACTCTCTAAATTAGGAAATACATGTCACAATAAGAAATACAAAATGCTCATAAGGTATCTTTCATCATAAAATATACCAAGATATACACTGCATCCTCCCTTTTTATATTTACATAAAAGAAAGAGAAAGGGGGAGGGGAGAGAAACTGGGCTGAGTATAATGGCAAACACCTTTGATCTCAGCACTCAGGAAGCAGAGGCAGGCAGATCTCTTTGAGTTCCAGGATAGCCAGACCTACACAGTGAGACCCTGTCTCAAAACAAACAACCCACCCTAAGATCACTATGCACCTCTACAGAATAATCTTTCCCCATAAAATTAAATATTCATTGAGAAAATATTTAAGGCTAGACAGTATTCCAATTCCTGACCATGCTAGAACAGAACTATGCAAAGAACAGCTGTAAACTTTCTTACCAGACTATATCAAGGCAATAAAGAGATTGAAGTTGAGCATTCACAGACATTTATGGCAGTCTGATTAGTAGAATCCTCAGCTGGACAGAGCAAAAGCAGATAAGGGTTGCTGAGTTTGTGACGCACTGCAGTGAGAATAAAGCTGTGCAGTATCTACTGACTGTAACCAGCAATACACAAAACCCAGAAATCACTTATTTTATGGAAGAAGTAAAAAAAACAAAAACAAAAATAAAACACTTAAATTCAAGTAACTTTGAAAGACAGGATTTGGGTGACTATTAATGAAAGGTTGGTGATCTTCTAAAGATACAGCACAACTTACTTATACAAAAGCTAAGGAAGAATGTGGGACCTGGTTTCTCAACTGTGAAGTGGTCTCTTCTCCCTGGCCTTACTAGAAATGCATGCTAAAACTTACTGTAAGATACTTCACCAAAGTGTAAATAATTCAAATGGAACAATAGGAATTACAGCTTGCTTAAAAACTTGCTTTACATCTTTACATACTTCAATTCCCTTTTGAAATTAATTCACAGGCCATAAACTCACCATCTTAAGTACATGATTCTGTTTGGCCTATGCATAAACCTTCCACAGCCATCACCAACTCAAAAATCTTTTCATCACCCCAAGACACCAGCTGTCATTGGGCATGGTGGTACATACCTTTAATCCCAGCACTCAAGAAGCAAGACAGATCTCTTGAGTTTGAAGCCAGCTTGGTCTACACAGTGAGTTCCAGGCCAGCCAAGGTGATATGGTAACAAACAAATCCTCACTGACAGTTACACCTTGGATCTCCTCCCCCCAGCACCTGGCAGTGAGAAACAGACTTTCTGCTATTGTTTCTGCCTATATAAGGGCTCTTGCCAAATGATGCTCTACTGTGTGCAGATGTATTTTGTTCATTCATCTACTGAGGGACAGTTGTGTTGTTTCTTCCTTCTGGTTATTATACATGACACTGCTATGACATATGTGCGCGAGCTGTTGTGGAAATGTTTTCATTTCCGTGAGTATACACTAGAAGGGCAAAGAGAGCCTTCATTCTTCCTCCTTGTTGTTAAACCACCACCTACTGAGTTTTTACCCTCTACACAGAATGCTCTTCCCCCAGATAGTCTGTAGCTTGCACTGTCCTCTCCTCCAAATCTATGCTCACCATCCTGTTTACAGTGAGACCTCCCCTCCCCACGCTGTTTTAGACTGTTAGCACCCTCCTCTGTCTGCACTTCTATTCTTTTAAGTCCTTGTTTCCCCACAGCATTCTTCATAGTCTAAAGCTCAGTTTGTTATCTATCTAGTCCTAGTAGCTCACAAACGCATCTCTGGAGTCCACAAGAGAGACTGACATAAAACAGCTGTGCTGGACAAGCATCTGCATGAGTGAATGTAATATGGCAATCCCGTGGGCAGTTCTAATGACCACTTAAAGCCTGATGCTCTAAGAGGAGCAGTCCAAAGCAAGAATCTGTCAAATCTTTGAGAAAAGTACCATTAATTCATGCGCTAAGGAATAGAAGAACACCACCAATTTTTGAGTATTTATTAATTATCAGAAAGAAGAAATTTATCTTACAGTTAACTTGCATTTTCTTACTGGTGAGTATCAAGAAAATGCAGTCTAGAAAGCTCACGTGACCCTTTGAGTTGGTGTGATACTTGCTTGAGATGGTGTGACTTTTGTTTGAATGGGTATGACACTTTGCTTATTTCTGTATTTTGCATTTGATATAACTTGAAGAGCCAACCAAAATTTATTAAACCCATCAACATCCCATCCTTCTGAATCATTTGCAGTAATTATGCTGAAAAGAAACTCAGATATCACTAAAGAGTTAAAAAAACAACAACAACAAAATACCTGAACTAAACATATGGTATAGTTTCCCCTCATATATACAAAAAAAAAAAAAAGGCTGGAACGATAAAAGAAAAAAATGGACAGAAAGGTGAATGGCTGACATTGAAGAATGGGATTTGGATTCTTGGTCCACACTGAAGGAAGCAGAATGACTGAGTCTATACCAAAGCTCTATCTCAGACAAACTAAAAAGGGGAAAAAAATGATCTTGAAGAGAACCTAGCTGATATCATTAAGGACTATAAAGTAAAAATCAGAGAAAAAATATAAAGGCCTAATTGCAAGCACATGCTAGGAATCTCAGCACTTGCATGGTTGAAGCTAGAAAATAACGAGAGACCAGCCTGAGCTACATAGAATTAGGGTTATGAGCCATAAGAAAAAGCTATGAGCCCTAATAAATCCACAAGGGAACCAAGGCAAAATAATTTTGCAATTAATGACAATAGAGATTTATGAATTCTTAAAGAAAGCATATGAAGAATGAATCCATGAATGTCACTGATTCCGAACAGGCTGGTGCCTACTATCCACAGAAGAATGAGTTTCAGGAAAGATGAAAACACACTGAGAAGATTTTGAGGTGAAGACAGACATTTTATAGTATATAAAAACAAAACCAAAGGCTACCAGGATTGCTTATTAAAGGAAAACTACATTCCTTATGAGGATTAGCCTGGTGGCAGAAAAGAAACAGGACTACAGAAGTACTCAAATCTTACATATCAAGATTCCTATAGGTGTGACTGAAAAGATGGTTCAGAGGTTTAGAATACTTGTTCTTGAAAAGGACCTAGGTTCAATTCCTAGCACCTACACTTGGCTCACGACCATTTTTTCACCCAGCTCCAGGGGTTCCAATGACCTCTTTTGACTTCCAAAGGCACCAGGAGCTGTTCCTTGGCGTGAAAGCCTTTCCCTTTAGTTGTAGTATACTCACATAAGTACGGCTTCATAATGGGGGGTGGAGAAGCAGGAGACAGGGCTCCAAGTAGCCAAGTCACCTTACAAATGAGGTAATTCAGAGCTGTTATTAGTATCTGCACGGTCTCAAAATGGAAATCATAATACTTCCATTGATGGATACTTGAAGGCTGGAAGACTGAGATCCAATTCTAACTGTATGGCATGTCCTAAAATTGATTACACAGCAACTCTTAACAAGTACTCGATTGCTAGTGACTGAGCTAGGCATCTACACACATTTATCAAATTCTCTTGCCCTGATGGTTGCCATTTTGTTGACAAGAAAACTGAGTTAGAGAAGTTCAATTATATGCTAAGGTTACACAGCTAATTAAATGGTTGGATCAGGCTCCGGTACAACCTGCTTAACTCTTCACTCTATACACTTGATACAAGTTTTCCTATATTCCCTCAACGTCAGAAAATCCATTTTGGCCATGTAACTACTCGTGTATCATTTGACAGCATGGAGCACTTCCACCTACAGCTTGCTGCCCTCTTTACTTTTTCCAGAGTGTTCCAAACAAACATGTGACAACAATCTATCTATGCATGACTTCGGGTACTGTTTGAGGAAATTTCACAAAAAGGGTATTTTATGAGACTTTGGGTAATTGCTCAGGTAGCTAATTGTCTGTCATATATTGCTTGCTTTGGAAGCTACTTGATTGTACTTTCTGCCTGCTCAAGTAATACTATCTCCCTTCTCAGGCCTTCGATAGGGTTGAAGATTAGATAATCATAGTTATTGTCCTCTTATGATCTAACCAAGCCATCTCCAATACAAGACTTAGACTCCTTAGGATAGAATGTTTATTAAAACATTTAGCATATGTTCCTTGCTTAATATTGTTTATGCTGATTGTAATTCTAATCTTATACTTGATATCTGTTCCTGGTGTATATTGTTTTGTATTGGGTTTGGAACTCTCTTAAACAAAAGGGGGAGGTGCTGCGGGAGCTACTTCCGCTCCTTCAGCCAATAGCCTTTAAGATACCAGCCCACTCAGCATGGTCTCTTTTGTTTTAAAAAGCAGTGGTAGCCATGTGCTCGCTCTCTTGCTTCCGGCTACTAGACTCTTTTCCTGATCACACAGAGGGCTGTTGTCTGGGATGGTGATCTGTAAGTTTTTCCCTTTAAATAAATACCATTTTATTAATCATACTGAGCGTTTTAAAAAGAATTAGGCTATGGTCTACAGAGGGAGTTCCAGGACAGGCTCCAAAGCTACAGAGAAACCCTGTCTTGAAAACCCTAAATAAATAAATAAATAACCAGGCTAAATGAGGTCTGAGGTTGGGACCCAATGCTCAGCAGGGTGACATTAACCTTCCTAAATTTTCAAGTTTATTTATACTCTCAGGAAAATCTCTGGTAATTTTTTTTTAATTTACTTATCCAATGAGTAACATGTGGCCTGAAAACTGCATTTTTCAGACTACTATCATACTTCTAAACAAACTCACAAAATGCAGTATCAATTCATACAAAGCAGAAAAATACAAGAAATACAGTTAGATAATGCATATAATACCAGCACTTAGGAAGTTGAGGCAGGAGTATCACCATGAGGCTTGTTTGGGCTAGTTCCAAGCCAAGCTTTAGGAAGAGAGAAGAAAGGTAAAGAGAGTGTGTCAACAGTGTACCATCCAGGGGAGAACTGGAAAAACTTCAAACGAAACACAGAAATTGAGTGGCAGCTAGTCGGGGATGCTTGGACAGAGGTCAGGTGATTCACCTTGGCAGCTGTGGCACAGATCCCAGAGCTGCTGGGCCATGTACTACATCAGCATACATTTACCACCAAGGTAAGGATGGTAAATTTAAGAAGTACTACTTACTGCCAAAGGCAGACATAGGTACCACTCACTGGCTGTATGACCGTGAACAAATTTCTTAGTTTCTCTGAGTTACAGTCACCTATAAAATAGGGATGAATACCTGTCCAAAAAGTGGTATGAACTAAAGGAAACAACTTAGTTAAGTAATTAACTCAGAACGAAGACTCACGAATGAATATTAACTAACAACTATCATTCTTTAAACACACCACTCCAGATACACAAATTCTTTTGTTCATTGTTTGTTTGTTTTTCAAGACAGGGTTTTCTCTGTGTAACAGCTCTGGCTATCTGGAACTCGCTCTGTAGACCAGGATGGCCTCAAACTCACAAAGATCCTCCAGCTGGGTCTCTGTGATCCCTCCCAAGTGCTGGGATTAAAGGCAAGTGCCACCACTGTCCACAATCTCCCATGCATTTCTATTCCCCCTTTATTTCCAAGTATCTACTGGCACCTGTATGCGTTAGGGCATGGGGGGATGATATCAAATGATTCCCCTATATCTTTTGGTGGTGATATTTTGTTTGTGCTATAAAAAAAAAAGCTTTTCTGGAGATCAGAGTGTGGAGCTAGCCACTAGTTAACCACAGAGGCCAGGCAGTAGTGACACATGCCTTTAATCCCAACACCTGGGAGAAGGAAACATGAAATGATATGGCTGGGCCCAGAGAGGAAGTGATAAGGCAGGGTGGAGAAAGGAGCTTGGCCCCTTTCTGGCTGAGAAACTGGCGAGGTAAGGGGTGGCTCTGGCTTGCTCCTTTGTCTCTCTGATCGTTTAGCATTTACCCCAATATCTGACTCCAGGTTTTTATGATTAAGACCAATTAGAATTCGCACTACATCTTTTATTAATACCAACCTACAATTCAATGTAGAGCAACTCAACCTATCTGCTGTGTCAGTTACTTTAGTTAACTATGGTCTGAAAATGCTAAGTAGAAACTTTCAGAAACAATTTACAAGTTTTAAATTGCATACTGTCTTAGTCATGTGATGAGATCTCCTAACTCCCTCTGCTCTGCTGTGCATGCTACTGAGGACATTAGTCACCTGGTAGCTTCTTATCATCAGACTGCTTGTCATGGTGTGGCACTATGTTGTTAGTGTGCACTTATTTTACTTCATAATGGGCCCAACACCAAGGAGTAGAGATGCTGGCAATGTGGACATGCATGGTGAGTTCCCTCTAGTGAAAAGGTAATATTCTCAATAAGGAAAGGAAGCGTGCATGTGAAAGATGCTAATGCCCATGGTGAAAAGAATCCTTCCTCCCACGGACTGTGAAGGAAAAATCATGAGTTTTGCAGTCATATCAATTTCAAAAGCCACAGTCACACTGATACATGATTAGCTGAGGTGAAAAAGGTATTGTGTATGTGCGTGCGCGCACGCACACATACAGGAAAAACACAGCAGACAGAGTTCAGCACTACCAGCTGGGTTTACAATTCACTGGGTATCCGGGAACTTATTCCCAATAGATGAAGGACTCACTGTGTATCACCTAGAATTTCTAACTTCAAAAGAACCGGGTTCTGTTGACTTCATCAGCACTCACAATTTTTACTTAACCACTTGTGTACTTTAGAGGGGGGAAAAAATTCATGAATAAACTTAATGCCCAGTCATTATCTCTTCTCTATTTTTAATAAAGTCTAAGGAGTTTAAATATAATTGTTAATGGGCAAAAACACTTAAGTAGCCATTATTCTTTATTATTCATGAAGAAAACTGCAGAACTCTGGGTACAGAGAGGCTGAAGCATCAAGCAGGTAATGTCAGTAAGAGTCTTTTTTCACAGGCACATGCTATAAATAACTGCCCAGCTTAAAAAGATGATAAATGGTGGAATGGGATCTCCTGCCAGCCTTCACCCACTGGGTGGGCCACTTGCTAAAACTATCAGCGAAGGCCGGGCAGTGATGGCTCATGTTTTTAATCTCAGCACTCAGGAGGCAGAGGCAGGAGGATCTCTGTGAGTTTGAGGCCAGCCTGGTCTACAGAACAAGTTCCAGGACAGCCAGGGCTACCTAGGGAAACACCATCTTGAAAAATCAAAACCAAAAAAAAGACAAAAACTATCAGCTAAATTCATTCCCGCAAGAATGTTCCATTTCAAATCCACAGATTTACACTTGCTTTTGATGAGGGAAAAGCATATTTGCATGCCACCCTTTAACTAAACTGTGCTCCGCTAGCTGGCAGGTCAGCTTCAATGGTTTCCACTCTATACTTTCGTAGGCCACTACTACAACTTCTTTGCAACATCTCAGGTTATTCTTTTGATAGAAATGTAATAAAGGTTAAAAAGTCAAATTAAAATTCAGGCTTTGGCAGGCATGGTGGTATATGTTTATAACCCTGAAACTTGGAAGGCTGAGGCAGGAGAATGCATTTGAATAAGTAAAAAGACGAATATCAAGATTGCCTCAAAACAATACAAAATGAAAAGGGTTGGTACTGTCCTCGGGGACAGCGCATATGGACAACTATCAGTGTTTGGCAGGAATCACTCTTTTCAATGAATTTCATGCTTTGTGCTTTCGAATACCAGTCTTGTATTTTCATGTATTACTGGCAGTAATGCTGGTACCCATTTACAATCATTTATGAATAAAATTATAGTGGTCTTGAGGAGATACATGGCTTTGATTTGACACACAGAAAGAAAGGAAGGAGGGGAGGGGAGGGGAAGGGAGGGGAGGGAGAAAAATCTGAGTCCAGTGAGCAGAGCCCTATATCAAGCTGACACTGAACAAATGCAGGCTGAAGCAACCAACACAGGCATAGCCTAAAGCAAACTACAACCAGACTGTAAGTGAAAAAGACTGCATGCACAGTAAATTAAGACACATGCCTGGCTTGTGTCAAATAAATTCAAAGGACTCGGTAGCTAAGGATGAACAAAAACACTAAAAAATAAAAATAATGAATATAGGAATTGGAGTAAGAAGGTTTTTTTCATCTGTTAAAAGCATACATTTTCAGCCGGGCGGTGGTGGCGCATGCCTTTAATCCCAGCACTTGGGAGGCAGAGGAAGGTGGATCTCTGTGAGTTCAAGGCCAGTTTGGTCTACAGAGCAAATTTCAGGACAGCTAGGGCAGTTATACAGAGAAACCCTATCTCAAAACAAAACAACAACAAAAACATACACTTTACACAACCATCTGAAAGTAATTCTTATATAAATATGACAATTTGGAATATCAGGAAGAGACTAATTTTCTCATTTTGAGGCTATGAAATCTAAGTATAGAATTTGCTCTCAGGTAATGAATTAAAAGCATGACTTTGCTCTGAAATGCATCAAAAATGAAGATGGACTGACATATGGATAAAGATAGACAGAACTGTGATAAAGCGATGACAGAGGTTAAGATGCTGGAGGAAGGCATGCCAGAGTCTGATACAAAGTTCTTCCAACTTGGCCTACAGTGGCATGTTACGGGACAATGCTGAGGAAAACCTGCAAGCAAGCCTTACTTTCCCACACTGGAGTCGCTGTTCACCGTTCCCTGTGAAAGCCATCTGACAGCACAGACAGTCACAGCAACTTATCTCATGGGAACCACCACCCAGGCAGCAATTAACTAAAGGAGAATCCTTTACACTGGTTCTCAAAAATCTTATTTTTACAACTGAATTTGAAATCTATATAAATTATAATACTAGCCTAGTACTATTTCAAACAAAGGGTTTAAAAATGGCTAGAAGAATATTAATTTTTATCCAGATTAAAAAGCTACACCTAAACTGTTTTGGATAAAATGTGCTGTGTCTGGATAAACCTGTCACCTGAACTTTAACCCTGTTTTGTTTTTGTTTTTAGTCAGGGTCTCATTAAGTTACCTAGGCTGCCTTCAAACTCTTGCAATCAGGTGATCCTCCAGCCTCAGTAACTCACAATAACTGGGATATAAAGTACTGCACCCAGGTCATTTTTTAAAAAAATTTTGTTTCTATTTAATATATGACCAAATATAAGTTAAAGTAGTTTCTTTGGAAAGAACAAATAAATACAATGTGTGTAATGTGTATGATACCCTACAATAACCTTAAAATAGCAAGAAACAGATCACTATGGTTTCAGCACACCCCATTTAATGCCCCTTAATTTGAAGAGCTTGACCCCCTAGAAAAAAAATGCTTTCACAAAATAGGGAAGCAAACAGTAACATCTATGTTTGAATGACGATCATAAACCCCATAACTGTCCAGAAGTTACAGTGTGCTATTGTATTATTTGCCACACCAGTATTAATAATCTCAGTTCTGCTCCATTCTTTCTTAAAAAGTCAAAACGATTAGAAATTTCTTCATGAAATAAGGGGGAGGGGGTGATTAAAAGGCAACTCCTAAATCTGAAGACACTCTTAGTATGGTCTCAATGGGGGAGTACTGGGCATATGTACCACAGCAGCTAATTGTGTGCCCAGGTGTGCAGACCAAAGCCAAGGCCAATCTCCAGAGTTGTTCATCAGGACCTTTTTTTTTTGTTTGTTTGTTTGCAGACAAGATCTCTCAGTGGCCTGGAACTCACAGCTTACTCTAAGGTGGTCTGTGAGTGAGCCCAGGAGATCCATGGTCCCACCTCCCCAGTATTGAGATTTCAGATGCTACCATGCCTGGCTTTTTGAAATGGGTTCTGGGTATTCAACTTGGGATTTCATGCTGTGCTGAGCTACCTTCCAACCTCACCACAGCAGTTAATTTTATTGTCCTTCCTACTTCAATATAAATCAAATGCTGAGCTGAGAGAGATCTATTTTAATCATGCATATGTTGATTCCAACTGAGGCATCTATCCTATTTTAATCATACATATGTTGATTCCATCTGAGAGAACAGTTTTCATTTCTAGATAGATTTATCTATTATTTAAAAATTTAAATTTTTCATGGAAAATATATTGTGACTTTGCCCTTTCCAAAACTGCAAAATATATAATATACTCCATCTGAAAGAATATTCATCTTTTCAGAAATGTGCTCAATTCTTTTAAAATCTGTGCTGCCGATCATTTATATATTCTAATTCTTACATATTTTTCAGACTTTCTAGTCCTCATTTCTATTTCATTGTATCTCAAAGCAGAATCTTGCTTTTGCAAGAACACACTCTAGATGATTTAGTTCAGGTAGCAGACACTTCAGAGTTTAGATCTACCATGGTAAGGAGGCCCCAGTCGGCAACAGAGATCTTTGATGGCTATGTTTTAACTTGCTTTCCTTTTAGCCCTGCAGCAAACATAGTCAGAGTTATGTTTTATAGTCAGCACCCCATACCTAAGAAATAATATTAAAATACAGGCAGTTTATGTGGCAAAAATTTCTCTTTCACCCAATACTAACTACCAGGAACAGCTTCTACCTTCCCATAGGGTTTTAACCCACAGAATACCTAAATTACCTTTAAAGAAGAATAGTCTAGTTTTAAAAATGAAGCAAGTGACTTAAAGGTTCGGAGGGGGGGAAGTAGCTAATCTGCTCTAAGATTTGATAAAAACTCAAAATACATTCTGAATTGTGACTATAAGTTTGAGGGTGAGGGAATCTACAGGAAAAATACCAAAGGAACACAAATCAGAAACACCTGTAAAAGTCCAACTTTCAGTAAAGTTGGTATAGAATTTTGGATCTATTAGAGAAAGCCTGGTCCATGCAAACCTTAGTAGTTCTTTAAGTTCTGATAACTGGTTAAAGGCAAAGCATGAGAGTAATTACTATAGACTGCTTTAGGAGTTTTGTTTCCTATCTGTTAGTTAAATACAAACCAGTGCTCAGGATATATGCTAAATACATCAGCTACTCAGGTGGTGTGGTCTACCAAAGGAAACATGACAAAACCCATTGCTTCTGACCCTATTTTAGAAATCATATTTCTTCATAAGCAGTCCATAGGTTCAGTATGTGGGTTGTTGAATAAAGTTAAGAGCACAAGGATATAACTGTGCATAAGTATGCCAAAATGGATGTACCTTTTCACAAGTAATTGTTTCTTAAGTCACTGAAAACCACCATAACCATGCCCTGGCTTCAGCTAGTTGCTAAAAGGATATTCCCTAAATCAGTGACTCTCTGGGGAGTTCCCATGACTATGAATCAGTGTCTGTAACAAGAGGGATTATGGACTGGCATGTGCTCAGCAAAAGTACACTACTCCAGAAAGAAAACATGTTCAAAATACTGAATTAAATTTTGAACTAGGGGCTGGAGAAATGGCTCAGTGGTTAAGAGCATGAACTGATTGTCCAGAAGACCTTACTGAGTTCAGCTTCACATACCCATATCAAGGGACTCACAACAGCCTGAAACCCCAAATCCAGGGCATCTAACTCTCTCTCTGGCCCCCAGGGGCACTTCCAGTTAAGCACACAGAAACAGACACAGACACACACAGACCAGAAAACCTGTCCTCAATGTCCAAGTGCTCATTTGCATAGAGGAAAACCTATTTATAATGAACTAGCCCCACAATTTAATTCAATTTAAATGTAAAACACAAAATATATTCTATTAGGCTTAATGTACACCAATTTCCAGCACAATTGCTACTATAAATTGAGAGATTATATTTACCTTGTTCAGTTCAGAAAACAAAACTAACAGCAATTCCACTTGCAGTATTTGAGTCACCAGGATGACAAATGTGTACCCATCCATGTTTCTGTCACAAATTGATTCTATACAAAGGTGCACATCTCTAACAATTTCATTGTTTACTGTGGTGTGTGCGGTCATACTTATTTGTATATTGAAATGCATATGGTCAGTTCTTCTACAATGCCATTTTGATGTATTAATTTATCCCAACATGGCTGGTACACTGGGCTGGGGCTACGGTTCAGGGACATGGATCTGCCTAGAATATACTCAACACGTGGAGGAGTATGATTCCAATTTCACATCTGCTGATGTGCTATTTCAATAGCCACGGGGAAACATAAGGTGAATGCAGAAAACGTTTCAGTTCAGCAGAGCCACCGACAAATTCTCAAAGCATGCACATGCACACCACAGGATCAATGAACGACAGTTCATGTGTACACCATACAACTTCACATTCCATTTCATTTCCTCCTTTCAAAACTTACAGTAACTCAATACCCCTCCCAATGCTCACTTCCATAGGCAGCTAACAAAGTGCCAGATACACGCCAACAGAGCTGCTTCCAAGCTCCCAGTGTTTTACATGTGCTACCGTACAGTTTCCCAATTCTGTGATCCTAACCTATGTTTCAGATAAATCCTGTTTTTATTCAATTTTACATAACAAAGTGATTTTTAGGAAAGCACATGGCTTTGTTATAACAGAACTGACATATTTTATCATAAATGCTTTTTAACTTTATATACTACCAGACAGGTGTGATTATTTTCTTAAATGTACAGCATGTTTTTATCATTTGTTGGCCAAATCTATATTTTTTCTTTTATGGGTATTTTTTGGTATACTATCTAAAAACTAACATTCCAACAAATGTCTTCCTGTCTTCTAGAACTTTTCTAGTTTTATGTTGTACAATTAGGACTATGTTCTTGGCAATTTTGCCTGTAATAAGGAATTAATATAATGTGCCATAAAGCCAATTCTGTCTATTAATGTAGTTGGTTTCATGAAATATCTTTCTCCATCCTTTTATTTTTAACCTATTTAATTTCACAGAGGGGATCCTACAGACTATGTATCTGTTGTGGTGTGTGCATGTATACACATGTATACTTGCACAGTGTATATATATATATAGTCTATATATGTATATACAAGCATATGTTTGCATATATATTTTTATATTATATATATTTAAAATACACACTAGAACTCTAACAGAACTTTGACCATTCTACCTTGAAAGAAAATATTTTAGAGCATTTTCTGTATCTCCTCATTCTTTGTATTATTGTCTAACCTTCTAATTTTACATGATACAAGTGAAATACACTCCTAATTTCCCTTACAAAATCTTACAGAACTTAAAAACTACTTTTTCCTTCTCTCTCTCTGTAGACTTAAGTTTCACCTATTAATGTGAAAAAAAAAAAGCTGTTGCTATTTCCAGACTCTTTGGGGGTGGGGGACGGTGTTGAGACAGGGTTTCTCTGTGTAGCCCTGGCTGTCCTGGAATTTGCTCTGTAGAGCAGGCTGGTCTTGAACTCACAGACACCTGCCTCTGCCTCCTGAGTGCTGGGATTAAAGGTGCATGCCACCACCGCCTGGCTATCCAAACTTTTTAACATTTATTATTTCTAAATGTATGTGTATGTGTGTTCCTATTTGCAAGCAGATGTAGTCCTTGCTGAGCCCAGAGGAGGGATTTGGATCCTCTGGAGCTGGAGTTACAGGCAGTTGTGAGTAACTTCGCATGAGTACTGGGAAACAAACTCAGGTCTCCAAATAGAGAAACAAGTTCTATTATCCACTGAGCCATCTCTCCAGCCCCTATTTGCAAATCTTTGGATGTATTTTCAATGTTTTAGTGGCACAGAACAGATATATTGTGCTGACATGCTTGGAGTTTGCTGTTTTTCTCAGCAGTGACAAATAGGGAAGCCCAAAGGCATTCCCCATCTCTTTACTATGCCTTTCATTTCCAGGACTTCTCTTCAAGTCCTTCAGTTCCTATGGTTTTGAAATTACTCATATCATCCAGCATTTGACTGTGTTTTCTGCCTCAGCCATTAACGGTCACTTGAAACTCCCTGCTGGACAGCACTATCTACCTACATCAATCTGAGTGTAGCTATGACAATTGCTCTCTTAGGAATTTCTTCCTCCCCACCCCCTCCTTAGTTTTTCATACACTCTTGTTTCACTGGAAGCTGGACACATAGAGTGGTGGAAACTAAGGTGGATAATTTTGTTATCAGAAATGAGTATCCCCCTTCTTTGCCAGGCCGTGAGTGCAAAGGGTACATTAACCTAGTTAGCAGTTGAGCTGGGTTTAAGCCCTTGTGACAGTTAACTTCAGGGCACCACAGACTTCATTCTTTTGCAGAATAACGTGTATCTGTGGTGGGAGGTGGTTTAACCAGAGAAATCTGTCTGACCTTTGCATTGTGCTTCATGTAACCTTGTGCTTTTCCTTGCAGTACTCTGTGATCAGGGTGACAGATTCAAATCATTTACTGGCAGAAGATGGAGATGTAGTCTCTGTCCTAATTATCAGTCTGAATCCTATATTACGTCACAGGGTCAGGAAAATGGCCTTCTTGAGTCTCCTGACTAACCCTCAACCCCAGTTTGGCATTTAACCCTCCCCAGATATTCTTACTTTCCCCACATTCTCCTAAGTGTGCGCGCTCTCTCTGTCTCGCGTGTGTGTGTGTAATATGGTCCCCACACATATATTAAACCTTGTTATTCCAAAGCGAGAACAATTTGGAGCAATTTCTTGACCTTTTAAAAGCTGTGCTGCTGTTCCCCTCCACTGGGTCTGAGTAACAGACTCCAGTTTCCTAGGAGTGCACTCAGTGCATTTTGTGTATAATAACAGCTTCTAGGTTGGCACATTCGCTTTCATCCATTTTTCAACTCTTCTGGCTGAACTCTTAACCACTGTCCGAAGGTCCTCCCCTAGCTTTCGCCCTCCCTCTCCAACCCCTCCTTAAAGTCTGAGCTAATGGTTCACTATCTCCTCAGTTCTCTAAGCAGTCTGAATTAATCAACTTGAAGTTAGTCTAGTTTTTTTTTTCCATTGCTGTAAAGATGTAAGCAAAGCTTTTAGTATCAAAATCAAAGCTAAATGATATAAATGATTCCAGGATAGCAAAAGGCACTTTAACAATTATTTTATATAAAAGGAAGGTTTTAATGAAGCTGATGAAGGTGAAAAACACTAAAAAGTATCTCAAAACAACTGCACGCCATGAAGACAGCTCAGGAGGCAAAGAGGCCTTCTGCCAAGTCTAACAACCTGAGTTCAATCCTCCTGTCTCACATGATGAAGGAGCCAACCATCACAGCTAACTCGCTGAGCCTGAGTTCAATCCCCAGGCTCTCCACAGTGAACAGAAGCACTCATGCAAGTTGTCCTCTGACCTCTGCACGTGCATCATGGCACACGAACACAAACACACAAGTAAACAGAAACAATATTCTAAGTACAGAAAGAAACCCCTGATATGCAGAAACTAAAAGAAAGCATAACCGACTAAGAGCAGCACCTTAACCACTGCCTGACACTGTACATGGAGCAAAGCCTTAGCAGCAAATAAGACTGGGCTGCCGATTAGCTGTAAAACCTTGTTTACACCTTGCTGGCTTTCAGTCCCTCAGAGAAGCAACAGAAACCTCACATTCACCTGTGTAAATACAACTGCCAGAAGAACGGGGCCAACTTAGGTATAAGACGCCTTTTATTTCAATTCCAATTTAGTATCTACTGGGAACCAGATTCGACTATTAACCTTCCTCTTAAGTTTAAGAGCAGATTATTACTGTCTACCTGGTCAACCGTCGTCTGTTTATCCGTAATAGAGATAAACTCTTGCAAATAAATCATGCAGTCCACTACTATATAACGTTTTTTACCCATGGCATTCATATTTGAGTAAATATGAATACAATTTTTTTACCTTAAGAATTTGATTTGTTTGCAACTAGGCTTGCTAGTATGATTTAGACTATTATTGGCACATTAGAAAAGAAAAAAAAAGAAAATATGAATAGCTTCTCAAGGGAATACAAATGTATGGGTCCAGGAGCCTAGCTTTAAGGTCTTTACATCCCTATTTCTTAACTCTAACTCCTCTTTTCCTCCTTAGTTGTACTTTCTGTTTTAAAACAAGTAAACGCGGTGTTTTCTCAACTAGGACTTATGGTCCCTGGATGCTATGTGATATTCACAGCCCAAGCCACCATTTGCGATACTGCGGCTTATACATTGTTTTACACTGTATTTGAAAATTAAAAGGGTTTTATGCTGGAAGCTAAACAAAGTTAAACAACTTAGAACTAGAAACAAACAAACAAAAAACTAAACGGTATAGAATAAATGGGAAAAGCAGATCCGGGAAGTAAGGTCTCAGTCCTTTGGGAGTTCGTCTCTATGAAGGGGGCGACTTTTATTTACATCATTCCTCCTCCAAGAGATCAAGGAAACGGTTTCAAGACAAGAGCGGTTAATTTAGCATCCTACAACGGGGAGCTTTGTGGGGAAAAGCAAGCAGGTGTAGTCTCAACAGCCACTTCACTGAGCGTCCACGCTCTGCTTCACCTTCCCCAAACGCCGCGTTCAGAGGTGAAACCACAGCAACCCAGCACGGGCAACAGTGAACAGGCCAGGTTACCTTGCATGAAGAAAAAGCCTTGGGGGAAAACTTGATGTTTCATAAAAGGCCTGGACAAGAGAGGAGCAGCTGTTCCTCCTTTCCCATCAAATCGAAACAGAGCCGAGAGAAAAAAAGAAAAAAAGTAAAGCGAGTCTACGCGCAACCCCAGAGGAAGGAAAGAGGATCGCTGACCCAAGGAAACCGGAGGCGCCGGCATCCAGGAGGGAATCCCGAGGGCGGAGCCCACAGGGGAAGGAGGTGTGGAGTCGGAGTCAGAGCGAGTTACTAAGAGAAGAAGGGGACAAGGGCAGTGATGGGAGAAGACTACCAGGCAGAGAGAGGGGTGGGGCTGCCAGGGCAGTGCCCAGGGCAAATGTCACTCAGAGCCGGGGGAGGGAAGGGTCCGGGCGCAGGCACCCCAGCGGGTGGAGGAGCAGCCACTGGCTTTAGCAGCTCCGGGCTGCAGCAGCTTAACACCGCCCGCCCAGTGGTCCTGCCCGGAGCCTCGGGTCCCCGCGAGTGGGAAGCGGCACCGCAGAACCCTCGAGCCGGAGGCGGCTTTACCTTCGCCGGAGGCTGGAGGCGCTCCAGCCCGAGCTCCGCCCGCCGCCGGCTCCACGTCCCGAGCGGGATGAGGCGCCGCCGGTCCCGTCCCCTCTCGCTTTCCTTTTCCCCGCCGGGGCCTGTCGCCGCGGGTTCCTGCGCCGCGGCCCCCACCCCTCCGCTCCTCTCTCCGCCTCTCAGAGGCTCGCTCTGGACGCCGCCATCTTCGCCCAGGCTTGCGAGCGCTGAACACCAACGCGCCTGCGTGGCCTCCGCCCCGGCCGTCACGAGACCCAGTCAGCTGACCTCAGCGCTTCCGCCTTGCGCCCCGCCCCCGGGCGGACATTGCCCCACCTTCTGCGACCCATTCGTCACCTTCCGGGAAACGCCGCGTGCGCTCCGCCCGCCGGTCCGCCTCTCGGGAACTACGCGTGCGCAGAGCGAAAGGCTGGGCCCAGAGATCTCTAGGCCAAGCGGGTAGCGAGGAGCCACGCCCCTTGGAGTGTCCCAGGCGGCCACGCCCCCTGGAGCGGGCGTGGGCCGGTGAAGCCACGCCCCCCAGCCTGTGTCCTGCGGGCGCCGGCTACTGTAACTGAAAGGGGTCGTCCCTGCCGCCCGGTTCTAGACTTCAGTGTCCTGGCGCATCAATGAAGCCGTTGGAAGCCTCAGTGCACATCTCTGGTTTAGCTACATCGGGAGCCTAAAGGTTTTACTTGCTCTTGACACTCACAGATCCATTGCTGAGCAGGGGGTTAAGTTCTGTGAGGTGATGGAGAAGGCTCAGAAGTCAAAGGCCTTTGCAGGTGGGATGCTGGACAGGTAACACTGCTGCCGTCCTTGTCCTCTGATCCCAGAGCCGGGGCTCTTTGAGATGGGGATTATCCTCCATGTTCAGTACATTGTGGTCTAGTCCCACGGTAGCCGATTTAGCGTTTGACCTCAAGGAAGTTGATTCCAGAATTTATGCTATCCAGCCGGGCACGCCTTTAATCCCAGAGCTAGGCAGGCAGAGGCAGACGAGGCTCTGTGAGTTCGAGGCCAGCCTCGGCTACAGAAAAAGTTCCAGGACAACCAAAGATACACAGAGGAACCCTGTCTGGAAAAACAAAAAACAAAAACAAAAAAAGAACTGCTCTCTGGGTAGCAGCTCTCTGAAACTATAAAAAGGGGGACTCCGAAGATGGACAATGTATCAGAATGAGACAAGGGCTCAGATGGCAATTGTGTTGGATCTATGAGCAAGGAAAGTCTGCTTCATCTCAGATCTGAGATGTGCAGACTGCCCTTTAAAAAGTAATTCAATGAAAATAAAATAAAAACTTAGACAACTTGCATGGACACACAGATCTAGGTTTAAAGGCTTGTGGTGAGCTCAGCATTCCTCTTGTGTAGCAATGCTGGAACTGGAATTTCTCAGGGACCTAGTCTGTGCTTGGCTCATTTTATAGATGGTGGTTATGAGTTAAAAACATGTAAAAATCATTTTTTACAGACTTTGCTCCTTGACCAATGTACCCATTCTGTTACTGGAGACTACTGCATTTTTCCTTAGATAGGCTTTCCTTCACTGTGGTAGTAAGATAGGATGCACATGAGCAACCAGGAACAGCTAGTTTGTAAAGACAGGACCTGAAATAGAGTGGGAAGGGACAAGAAAAAAGAAACAAGAAGACAAGTGTTAAGGGGCCTCTTGGCTTATCCATCATGGGGGAGAAAAACATGTGGTTATGTGTCTTTTTATACATTATGGAACCTTAGAGTATTGCCAGAACTAGATGTGGGCTGTACTATTTCTATTTGGTAGAGGAAGCTGACCCAGAGAGTTAAAGTGGCTAGTTCAAGGTGAACTTCATCCTAAAGGTTGAGCCAAGATTTGACCACAGAGAATGTACTGCTGAGGCCATCAGACGACTGAACCCTGACACTACTTCTCTGTTCAATATTTGGAACCAATTAAATGGATTCTTAGAGTGGAAATGAGCTTAGGTAACATGAACTGTCTTGCTCCCCTGTAGTGGAAAATTCCCTGCCTCTGAAGAGAGCTTGAAGCTGAGAAGCCGTGGATTCTTCCAACAAGCCTTCTCTTGCAGGAGTACTTTGGGGGTTTGGTTGGTTGGTTTTGCTTTTGCTTTTTCCCCTTTTCTTCATCTGTGTCAGAGCCTTTTAGTATCTGCCAGTGCACCTGACCATGCCATCATACCCTGCCCTTACCTGCCTTTTCACCTGTCTCTCACAGATGCAGCCCTGTACAACTTCCTAATTTCTCTGAGTTGGGTTTCCATAAATCTGTCACTATTTTCAAGATGCTAGAACTCGAGACAAGAATTGGGGCAAGGAGGAGGACTTGGTTCATGTTTCCCTACACTTCTGTTAAGTTTCTTCGTCCCCACCCCCTAAACTTTTTGAAAAGGGTGTCAAATTCAAGGTAGGCCTTCAAACTTTTTTCTCTTTATTTATCTTTTCTTTCTTCAAAGTCCAAGATTGCAAATTCTTTTTCATAGTGCACACCTATCAAATTTTCAGTCCAAATTGTGTGATATAATATTTCAAAGCTTTTAAAATATACACCTCACCACTTTCTAGACAGCAGTAATTTTATCTGTGTTCCAAGTGACATTCAACACAGGAGAGGTTCACGATCTTAAAAGATCCACCTGGCAAACCCTGTTTATTGAATTCCCTGCTGCTGTTAAAATGACCTTCCTAATTATATCAATGTCCAGACCCAAAATAATCGCTGAGAACTCTGTACTGTGCAGCAGTGTCTTTTCCCAATCACTTCCATCACTTGCTTTGTTTTGTAGCCTTTAACTTTCAATTTTCCTTTTCCATTGTTCTGTGGGTTTAGTTTATTAGATTTTTATTAGATTTATTTATTTTAGTGTATGTGAATTTTGCCCACATTTGTATCTGCACCACTTGCATGCCTGGTGCATACAGAGGCCAGAGTGTGCCTTAGAACTAAAGTTATGAATGGTTGTGAGCCACTATGTAGGTGCTAGGAATTGAATCCAGCTCCTTTGCAAGAGCAACAAGTACTTTAAACTGCTAAGCCCTCTCTCTAGCTCCTGGAATGCTGTGATTACAGGCATTCCTCGCCAAACCCAGATAAACCACTTTTAAATGCATCAACCACCTTCCTAATGTGGCTACTGAACATGAAGTAAAATTAATTTGAAAAATGCAAAATAGTACATGAATAATTTTTTATTATTTGTGTGATAGGATGAAAAGGGACCTCTGTGATCTTGGGCATTTGAACATTTGGTTCAGAGTTTTTGGCAGAGTTTGGAAAGGTTTAGGAATGGCAACCTTGCCAGAGGAACTGTGTCTCTGGAAGCATCCTTTGAGAATCAAAAGCCTCACCTGTTTCTAGTTTGCTCTCAGATACTTGCTTATGATAAAGGATGTGAGCTCTCAGAATTTTACCATGCCTGCTTCTTGTTGCCATGCTCCCCCATCATGACGGCCTTTGATCCCTTTAGAATCGTAAGCCCAAAACTCCTCTTGGTTCTAGAAATTGTCTTGGTCATGGTGTTCTATCACAGCAACAGAAAGTAACTAATACAATATGTGTTGAGCCAAATATTACTCATGGATACAGTTGTAACATGAGGGGCTGCTTGTTGGGGTTTCTGTCCTGCCCAGTTCCCACAGCTGGTAAGCCCCCAAAGAAAATCACACAGAGAGTCTACATTAGGTTATAAACTGATTGGCCCATTAGCTCAGGCTTTGTATTAGCTCTTATAACTTATATTAACCTATTATCCTTATCTATGTTAGCCACATGGCTCGGTACCTTTTTCAGCACGGCAGGTCATATCCTGCTTCTTTCGTGGTCTGGGCAGGACTGGGGAGGAATGGGGTTCCTCCTTCCCAACATTCTCCTGTTCTTATTGCCCTGCCTCCACTTCCTGTCTGGCTACTGACCAGTCATCGTTTATTTGAAACATAATGGACAGATAAAGAATTGTTCTCACGCACCATACAGTTGTACATCTCTAATCAGAAAACCTGAAGTTCAAAATTTGACATTGATGTCAACACCTAAGAAGTTTCAGGGTTGGGTACATTTTATATTTCAAAGTTTTCAGTTATGGATGTTCACCTGCTAAAATCACACACATTCCAGCCCCCTTTTATGAATGTGAAATCTGAAAGACTTCTGACAAAATCATTTCAGATACTTACCCTGTGCTCCTTAAAGCCTTAGAAGAAAACCTTCTTCATTCAGAAACATTGCAATGAATTATCTATGTACA
Organism: Ondatra zibethicus; assembly: GCA_004026605.1. Classification (NCBI taxonomy): domain Eukaryota; kingdom Metazoa; phylum Chordata; class Mammalia; order Rodentia; family Cricetidae; genus Ondatra; species Ondatra zibethicus. The sequence goes on from PVIU01003072.1 coordinate 44,095, forward strand.
CAGAGACAGTAGACTCAACTCTAAATACAGAAATAATTATATAGTCTCTGCTATTTTTTTTAAAGGGCCGTGCCAGTAAGGGATTATTTTGGTTAGCTTACTTGATATGGAAGACTTGCCCTCTGTGGCTGGCACCATTTCCTGGGTTGAGGCCCTATTTGTATAAAAAGGAGGAAGTGAGCTGAGCACATTCATTCATCAGTGTCTGCTCTCTGCCTGTGGACACAATGCGACCAGTTGCCTTGACTTCCCCTCCGTGATGGACTATACCTTGACCTGTGTCAGAAAGAAACCCCCCTTCTTTCCTTACAGTGCTCTTGTCAGGAGGCTTCATCACAGCAACAGGAAGGGAAGTAGGAGAGCAGCTGAGCTACAAAGCACAGCTGGGCTCGGGTGCTGTGGGATAGTCCTTCTGTACACTGTAAATGTGTGTTACTCTTGTTGGCTAATAAAGAGCTGACTGGGCAATGGCTAGGCAGGAATTTCAGGACAGGGAGAATGCTGGGAAGAAGAGGAGCAGAGTTAAGGGAGTCTAAGGAGTCCCCAGCCGGATGGAAAGGAAGCAGGACGTGCAGGACAGGTAAAAGCCACAAGCCTCAGGGCAGCACATAGATGAACAGAAATGGGTTAATTTAAGTTGTAAGAGTTAACTAGTAACAAGCCTGAGGTATTGGCCGAGCATTTATAATTAATAAGTTTCTGGATGATTATTTGGGAGCAGCTGCCAAGACACAGATAAAGTCTGCCTACACTCAGGTTTTGCAAAAATGACACAGGTAACTAGCACAGCCAGCACAGGTAACTAGTAGAGCCAGCACCAAACTGAACGGCTCTCTGGTGCTTTAGCTAGGAGACAAGTGAAATAAGGTTGCTCCTCATTGTTGAACACCTTCCCAATAAGTAATTAACTTGTTAGTTTTCTGTACTGCCTCAGGTAGCCCAGGAAAAAATAGTTCAGTTTTTGGATCAGCCTGTCAATTACTAAACAGTTACTTTGTACTGTGCTAATTTCTTAGCTCCTTCACACGCCGTCTCTGTCTCCTTCTCTCGTTGTTACTAGTGGCATATCCATGTGGGCTCATATTTGTGTAGGCCAGAGGTCAGCCTCAGGCGGTGTGCTCTCCAGGACCCGTCCATCCACCTGGGTTATTTTAAGGCAAGGTCTCTCACTGGACCAGAGCTTGCTGTTTTTAAGCGAGGCTTTCTCCCTGGTGATGGCATTACAAATGTACACCACCAAGCCCAGGTTCTCTGTGTATGCTGGGAATTTAATTGGGTCCTCATGCTTGCTCCGCAGACACTACTGGCCAAACTCTCTCCAGCTGCTGATTGAATTTAGTTCTTTTGTACTTACTTATTTTTATTTTACACGTGTGAGCATTTTGCCTGCCTGTTTGTATGTGCAGCATGTGTATTCTGGGAGCCTGATGAGTTCAAAAGAGAGTAGCAGATCACCTGGAACTAGAGGTCCAGAAGGTTGTAAGCCCCGTGTAGGTCCAGGGAACCAAACCCAATCCTCTACAAGGGCAACAAGTCATCTTAACAGCTGAACCACCTCTCTATTCTTCTGAGTTATTTTTTGTAACACACACACACACACACACACACACAGAGAGAGAGAGAGAGAGAGAGAGAGAGAGAGAGAGAGAGAGAGAGAGAGAGAGACTGCTATTTTTTCAGATTAGGAACCCAACACTTAAGCAAGATGGCATGCAGCTTTCCCCAGTATCAGGTCACTGGAGAACAGTGAGGTCTCTCAGGCAAGACTCTTGGATTTCAGCATCCGTGTTCTGTATCACTGTACTCAGGTAAACATAAGCTGTTCTATGACTTCCTCTCCCCCTGGTCTGGAATCATCTTGTGAAAAGGTTACATTAGAGAGTTTAAAGCCAAAGCAACACTGCTGCACTTCCCAGCTCATAATATATTTTCCCAGAATGGCATGCTATAGCTTCAACTTGGATTTCATTCTTACCATCATTAGTCTTAGAATACAACATTTAATCATTTAAAAAATCACTTCACTTGGGCTGGAGAGATGGCTCAGAGGTCAAGAGCATTACCTGTTCTTCCAAAGGTTCTGAGTTCAATTCCCAGCAACCACATGGTGGCTCACAGCCATCTGTCCTCTTCTGGCCTGCACGCATACACACAGAATATTGTATACATAATAAATAAATGAACATTTTAAAAAAATCACTTCACTTTATTTTATGGGTCTGGGTATTTTGCCTGCATGTATGTCTGTGTACCATATGTTTGACTTGCACCCATGGAGGACCAACAAGGGCATTAGATCCCCTGAAACTGGAATGTGAGCCACTATTGGGTGCTGGGAATGGAACCTGGATCCTCTAAAAGAGTAGCCTGTGCTCTTAATCTCTGGGACATCTCTCCAGCCCCAACATCTGATCTTCTTGTTGAAAACGAGTGCTAGTTAGTTGGGCATGATGGCAGCTGAGTGCGATGGTGCGTACCTTTAATCCCAGCACTTGAGAGGTAGAAGCAGGCGGATCTCTGCGAGTTTGAGGTCAACCTGGACTACATAGTGAGTTCTAGGACAGCTAGGGATGTTATACAGAGAAACCCTGGCTCAGGAAAAAAAATGACTGCTAGTTAAACCAACTCTTCAAAGCCATCAAGTGTCTAGAGTTACAGAATTTTAACAAGCACCTTCAAGTACCACAAGCACGGCCTTCCTGCATCTGTACTGAACTTCGTGCCACCCCATCTGGAGCTTCAGTTAGGGTTACAAGAAAGTGCGCTGCTTCTCGTGAAATTGAAATCAGTGACAAGGAAGAAGTGAAACTGCAAAATAATCAAAAATCTCAGGAGACAGAGCTGTGTGTGGTCCAAGTTGGCAGACCGAGAAAAGGATCTTCATCCTTTATCGCACCTCTTTTGCTAAACAGCTGTGTCTAAGTGTCAGAGTTAATTTTGTATAGTGACAGCTGTTGTGAGGCTGGACTCCAAGGCTGTGTGGTGGCAGGCAGATTAACAGATCAGGTCATGGAGGATGGAATCCAAGGCTGTGTGGTGGCAGGCAGATTAACAGATCAGGTCATGGAGGATGGAATCCATGGTGTGTAGTGGCAGGCAGATTAACAGATCAGGTCGTGGAAGGCTGGAATCCATGGTGTGTAGTGGCAGGCAGATCAATAGATCAGGTCATGGAGGCTGAAATCCAAGGCTGCTTGGTGGCAGGCAGATCAACGGATCAGGTTGTGGAAGGCTGGAATCCATGGTGTGTAGTGGCAGGCAGATCAATAGATCAGGCCATGGGAGCTGTCCACTCTTTCCTTTTTTCCCTTAGTGCCACCCTTAGCTCCCCTCTGTTCCCCTCTGCTCAATGTGTCTTTAGGAAAAGATGAGCCAAGTTTGCTCAACACTGGGCCCAGCCTCCTGTATTTTAAGAAGGGAGCAGATGGTTGTGTGATGTTACTGCGTTTGCTATTAATAGAGGTAGTGGCTTACACAAAACGTAGCAGAGGTTGCTGGTTTTATTTTCAAAAATGTTTAATTGATCTCTTTTTCTTTCCTTTCTCTCTAACTTTGATTTTTTTCTTTCTGCCTATTTTTTTTTAATCACCCCTGTGCTGTTAGTTTTTGTCAGCTTGGCACACACCCGACATACCTTAGAAGAGGGAATCTCAGCTGATGAATTGCCTCCATGAAATTGGCCTGTGGGCATGCCTGTGAGGTGTTTTGTTGATTACTGATTGATGTGGGAAGATGCAGGCCACGGTGGGTGGTGTCACTCCTGAGCAGGTAGGTTTGGGCTACAAAGATAGCTGAAC